>VZQC01011226.1:286046-309122 GCA_009823505.1 Rhizomys pruinosus | reverse complement strand
CCCCCCCATCCGCCTCCCAACAGCACCGTGTTTTGCTGTTCTCGGGGAGCAATTTCAATAGCCACTGGGTCATTTACAATCAACTCAGCAGAATTTCCAGGTCTGCTGTGCACAGGGGCAAAACCCTGGCCATCAGTTCTGCTGGAGTTTCCCAATCAATTTAGATGTAGATTGCGTTTTTTGTACTTCAAAGGATTTAGCTTTTCAAAAAACAAAATGGAAGCAAGAAGCTAAGATGCTCCAGTAACATTCTGTTTCAGGGTTGGCTGAGCGCAATCAGGGATTTGATTAGTGGCACCAAGGCAGGAGATGAAAAGAAAAACAAAGGCTGGCTCCTGAAGACATGCCTGTTTGATTTGCTTTGTGGAAATGCAGGCAGGAGTCGCCTGGGGAGAACCTGCTCAGTCCAGGACAGGCCAACATGTATTAGCTTTTCCAAAGTTACTGACTGAGTGCCAAGCAGAGGCATAACCCAACAGGCTGTGGAATCATTTCCACACGCTGCTCTGAGTTATTCTAGTACCACAGCATCCCAGCTTGACCCCAAGTACAGCACCCAGGGGACCTCCTGCATGTCTCTTCACTACTTTCAGAAGCCCAGTTTATACATGCGAAGCCTTATTCCTTTCTGTGTGTTTCTGTTCACGTGTGTGTGTGTGTGTGTGTGTGTGTGTGTGTGTGTGTGTGTAAGTTCGGGCATGTGTGTCATGAAGTGCCTGCAGAAGTAGGACAACTTTGGCTGTTGGGCCTTACTGCTTATTCACTTTGTTTGAAGGAGCATCTCTCATTGTTCACTGCTGTTTACACCAGGGAAGCCTCTTGGAATTTTCCTGTCTCTGTAACCCATCTCCCTACAGAAGTGCTGGGATTATAACACATGCTGCCTTGTCTGGCTTTACCTGACTTCTGGGGATCTGAACTCTGGTCCTCTTGCTTGTGTTCAAGTGCTTTACCCACTGAGCTGTCTTCACAGCCCTACAGAAGCTTCTCAGGGTCCCCCCCCCTCTTGTTAAGCTCTTCCCCTGCGTAGCACTTTCATTTGGTCTCATTTTGCTGTGTGCTCTCTGGGCCCATGATGCCCCACTTTTTTCTCTCTTCCTTGTGTATCAAGATGTTCGATGATGTACACATATGGCCATTGGGAAAGGGCCCTGGTACCTCTGTTTCCAATACTTTGGGAAGATTCCTAATGCAGTTTCAGTGTTGTCTAGTCACAAAGGGGCATTACAATAATCGAAAGACACAGCTTCCAATACACAGCTGCAGTTTCCTTGGTTACTTCACATTTCACTCCCTGTATATCCAATCAGGACGAGAGGCTAACTATAAAAGAATGGCTCTGTGAATGTCCATGACCCCCTCCCCGTCCTGTGCATGTCTGCATAGTCGCTGACTTTATTTTTTATTTTATTTTATTTTTTAAGGTAAGTTTTATTGAGTGCATTTCATACATTTCTTTTTAAAATTTTATTTATTTTTGTATGTGTATGAATGTACTGTCTGCATGTAGGTTTGTGCACCCGTGTTGTGCAATGCTGCAGAGGTCAGAAGAGGGCGTCGGATTCCCCTTGAACTGGAGTTAAAGACGGTTCTCAGCCGCCATGTGGCTGCTGGGAATCTAATCTGGGTCCTCTATAAGAGCAGTCAGCGCTCTTAATGGCTGAGCCATCTCTCCAGCCCCTAGTCGACTTTAATAGGTACTTGGTTCATGTTTGAAAAGAGGAAGGAATAATCTGTGGAAAGAAAGCTGAGCAGGGTGGTGCAAGCCTGTGATTTCATCCCAGGATTTCAGAGGCTGAGGATGGCTATATATTGGGACCTTGTATCAAACCAAAAAGAAAGGTAGTTTAAGTAAACACATGCCTCTTGAAACCCACAGATCCATATTTAGATGCCAGTTCTGATAATGACTAGCTCTGTGATCACAGACAGCTTACTTGTGGGACACTATACCTGGAGAGATGTGAACAAATGTTTCCTTACTCCAGATAGGAACCGATGACAGACCATTCGGTCTACCTCCCACTAGAACATCTTGTGTTTTGTCAAGCTTCCCTGCTAGGCTGAAGGTTTTATCTTGGAGTGAAATTGATCCATGACTCTCCTGAACTCATGTTCAGCTTTCTCAGTGTGAGAGAATAGGGAGTTATTCAGAGTATTTTATAGAATCGTCATGTGGAACAAATGCAAAAATACAACATGTTAGGCACTTGGTGTGTGATTAATAAATAGATGTCCATGTTATGAGCACCAGTAAAATGATGGCAGGATGGAAAACCAGCTTGGGGCATGTAAGATATATGTAGAATTGCTATTTATTCCAAGGGTTTCCTGTCCTATTATGAACTAAACTTCAAAACCCATGTGTTGACTCCCTGATCCCTATGGCTACTATATTTTGAAACAGGGCATAGAAGGAAGTGCAGCACTTCTTTGGCATCCTCTGGGAATTGAGCTCCAGGACCACCATGGGCACCTGAATCTGTGGATGCTCAAATTCTTTATATGAATGATATGGTGTTTGCATGTAACCTATATGTACCCTCCAATATGCTTTATACCTCAGAGATTCCAAATCATCACTAGGTTCCCTATAATGTTTAGTAAAATGGAAATGACATGCAAATGTCTGTACATATTCAAGACAGGTATAAATTTTTCTGAAAAATTAAAAAAATTACTTGTATTGTGTGTGTGTGTGTGTGTGTGTGTGTGTGTAGGCCAGAGGGCAACAGACTGGGAAGGAGCTTTTCTTCGGTAAGAAAGAAATCAGTTTCATTGTGTTAGGCTAAAAGAAGGTAACAGGTTACAGGTTTTAAGGCACTGAGCATACACATGCTTTTAATCCAACTTCAACACAGTAGCTAGGTTCCAGCTATTTATTGCCTAACAAGCCACTGCCTAATTTAATGGCTTAAAATAACAATGATTGTTTGTTTTGCCTAGGAATCTGAAGTCTGTTTAGGCAGGCCAGCATGTCTCAGCTCCACCACATGTCAGCTGGGTCAACTCTACTGGCAGCTGAAGGATCCTCTAGCAGTAGACTCCCAGGGCTGGAAGTCCTGAGAGATCCCTGCAAGGGTCCCTCCCCAGGCTGGTGATGAAGGCTTGCACTTGGAAATGGGCCCAGCATTCATTTTGCCTTACTCATTTGACTAAGTTGTAAGTAGACTTTTTGCTTCTGTATTTTAAACTGTTTATGAAATAAGTAAATTTAAGTAGCCACACAAGAGAAAACTGTGAATTATCTTGCCATTCTTTCTATAGAAAACATTACAGAAACATTATTCATAAAATAGTGCTGGGGCTGGAGAATTGGTTCAGAGGTTAAGAAAACTCGCTGCTCCTGTAGGGGACCTGCATTTGCTTCCCAGCACCCACGGCAGCTAACGACTGCCCAAACGCCAGTTCCAGAGGATCTGACACCCTCTTCTTGCCTCCATGGGCATTACACATGGTACACTTACATACATGCAGGCAAAACATGCATAAAAATTTAAAAATTAAAATAAATAATATGGTACTTTTAAAAAGTAGGAAAAAGTTTTTGCTAGAATATACAAAGCTGTTGATCAATGAAATCAGTTTTATAGTAAATCAATATCTAGAATCTGTTTTGTTTTCAACATTCAGCTTCATTTTTTGTTTTTGTTTTGTGCTTTGTTTTCTTACTGAATTTTTGTGGATTCCATACAGAACATCTCAATCAATCTCAGTTGCCTTTATACCCCCTTCCCTCCCACAGCTCCCCACTGGAGTTAATACATTGTGTCATTTGAGTTAAGGCCTAGGGTATCAAGTTAATGTCCTGAACATTCCTGAGTGCAAGTTCATCCACTGAGGTCTAGTCAGCCTATCCAGAGTCTCTTGCTTTAAGAAGATCAGTGCATCCTCACTCAGTAATGAGCTGCCAATATTTCTACAGGTTTAAGTTTGGGGGCTGCTGCCTTTGCTGAGTTTTTGTCTGCATGAGTTTGCTTGGATCTTGTGCATGCTGACACCATTGCTGAGGTTCATATGAACAGGGTCCCAGTGCTTATAGGATTCTATTTCCATATTATTATGTACCACTTCCCTGGTTCTTACACTCTTTCCACCTCCTCTTTTGCAATGGTCTTGGAGCCTTGGGTGGGTGGAGTCTACTATGGGGGATCTCCCCAATTACCCATACTCTGCAGACTCTTAATCTCCAGGCTTTGGCCATTTGTGACCTTTTGTGTTCTTGGCCACCTGTTGCATAAGGGAACTTCATTAGTGAGAGTTGAGAAATTCGTTAGTGTTCTCTTTACTCCTTGTTCTATGTTGCCTGAGCCTTAGGTGTAGAGGTTGCATTGTATATGTGTGGCTAAGGGCTTGAACAATTCACAAACAATGTCTGTGTGTGACCAGTTGTGGCATTCTGTAATAGTCTGTTCAAAAGAAGCTTCTTTGATGAGCGGTGACTGGGATACATGTCTGTAAACATAAGGATACATATTTTGTACTTAGTAAGAAGTTACATTAGCCTTGGGATGTGACAGCCTTGGGGATTTCTCTAAGATATATGACCCCTCCATTCATATGTATTTGGCTATGTTCACAGTACTAGACATGAGGTTGCTCCCATTGAGTGGGCTTTAGGTTCAATTAGATAGCCATTGATTGCCCCTCAAGATAAAAGTGCCACTACTGCTCCAATGTTGTACGCTGGTGCCAGCCATTGATGTGGATATTGGTTCTAATGCTGGCGTTGGACCATCAATTGATGTTCTCCATTAGCAGCTTCCATAGTGCTCTCCAAAGCTATGAAAGCTGGCCTTCAGGGGAAGTGGGTTCAAGGTCACTTCTAGCTCATTGCTCCAAATCCCATCTCCCAAATATGTCCTTCTGTCTTCAACAATAGTGTCTTACCTTCAAGTTCTGGGAAGCAATCAAGGGTTGTTCAAATAGTCTGTGTAATGTTGGGAGTTTCTTGGACTACTCAAAGGAAGGTTTCTCCCGTCTGGCACTGTTTCTTGTTATGTAGCCTTCAGCTATGCACATGGACTCATGTAGAGATATTGTATGTGTAATTTGTTATTAAGGATAGGGGTCTATAGTTTTCTTTTTTTGGTTGTATCTTTACTTGGTTTTTGGCTTCATAGAAGGAATTTGGGAGTTCTCCCCTTGTTTCTATCTTTTAAAATAAATTAACCAAAAAAAAAAAAAAAAAGTGTCGGGCGTGGTGGCGCACGCCTTTAATCCTAGCACTTGGGAGGCAGAGGCAGGTGGATCTTTGTGAGTTCAAGGCCAGCCTGGTCTACAGAGTGAGTTCCAGGACAGCTGGGGCTACAGGGAGACCCTGTCTCGAAAAGACCAAAAAATAAATAAATAAATAAATTTAAACACTACTGGGTTTAGATCTTCTTTTAACACATCTTGGGTAGAATTTCTGCTTAAATCATGTGGCCTTGGGGTTTTTTCAGTGGAGGTTTTGTACTCATTGTTTCAACCCTTATATGTTAAAGATCTGTTTAAGTTATTGATCTCATCTTATTTTAGCTTTAGTGATTCCCATTGATTTTAGTATTCATCCATTTTTCTATTTAGGTTTTCCAAACTGTAATAGATTATAGGTTTTAAGTATTCCTATTTTGGATCTTTTTGTTGTCCATTTGTGATGTTTTCCCTTTTCATCTCTATATTTTGTTAATTTGGAGTTGTCTTTTTCTTTTGGTTAATTGGGCTAAGGATTTGTCTATCTTGTTCATCTTTCCAAAGAACCAACTATTTGGTACTCATTGACTATTTGTATTTGTTTTCTTTGTTTATATTTATTAATTCTGTTCTCCTGATTTTTGTTTATTTTTTCTTTGTTTTTTTTTTTTTTTTTTTTTTTTTTTTTTTTTTTTTTTTTTTTTTTTTTTTTTTTTTTTTTTTTTTTGTTTTTTTTTCTCTTTCTGTATTTTTTTAATGTAAGCACTTAGAGCTTTAAACTTTCAAGATGTCCCATAGGTTTTATTATGTTATATTGTCCTTTTTGTTTAATTTCCAGGAAGACTTTTATTTCTTTTGCATTTTCTCCTTTGACCTATACATTATTCATAGTGAGTTGTTTAATATCCATGAATTGGTGTAGTTACTAGGGCTTTTCTGGTATTTGATTTTAAGCTTTATTCATTGTGGTTTTGATACCGTATGGGAATTATTTCTCAATTTTTTTTGTGTATTTGTTGAGGTTTGTTTGTTGCCTCGGTGTGTGGTTGATTTGGAAAGTTCCTTTGAGGGTGCCTAAATAGAAAGTGTATTTTTGGTGCTTGGTGGAATATTTGGTAGGTGTTTGTTAGGTATTTGATGTAGGTATTGTTTAATTCAGCTGTCTTTTTATTCTTTTTCAGTATCTGGCATGTATAGCGGTATTGAAGTCCCCTACTTAGTTATTGTTGGAATTAATCTGTTGTCCTATAGTATTGTATTTATGAAGTTGGGTGCACTGGAGTTTGGTGCAATTATATATTCATGATATGTAGTGTCTCTTGATTAATTTTTTCTTGGTAAGAAAAAGTGACCTCTTTTCCTCTTCTGATTAGTTTTATGGAATCATATCTTTGTCAGATGATTAAGAATGCAAAACCTGCTGTTTCTTAATAATATTCACCTGCTCTTGAAGGTGAGATGGGTTGTTGAGCAACAAAGATGGATTTTATATTCTATACAATCCTGTGTCTTTTGGGAACTGGGAAGTTCAGTCCCAGTGAATAAAGTTTATAAAAAAAGAAAGCCAGGCTTTGGTGGATGCATGCCTTTATCACGCAATTGGGAGGCCAGAGCAGGCATATCTCTATTGAGTTTAAGGGCCCAGCTTGGTCCTACAGAGTGAGTTCCACGGCCAGCTGGGAGTACAGGGAGACCCGTCTCAAAAGACCAAAGAACAAAAAAAAAAAAAGGATTATTTATTGAGACTAGGTATGTGGTTTTCCTGTCATTTTTAATTTCTCTTTGAATTCTTGGTCTAACTTTGTGTTTCCACAGATACCTTCATTTAGTTTCTTTCTGTTTCCCTTGGGCATAGTAGTTCCTTTCTTCAGCTCTTTGTACTGCTTCAAGTACTCTCTGATGGGCTGGTTTCCTGGCCATGAATTCTTTGAGTCTATTCATGTCATGGAAGGTTTTTCTTTCTACTTCAACTATAATAGACATTTTTGCTGGGTAAAGTATTCTTCATTGGCATCTATGGTCATTTATAACTGGGAATACTTTGGTCCAGGCTCTCTGGCTTTCACAGTTTGCACTGAAAAGTCAACTCTAATTCTGATGGGTTTTCTTTATATGTGACTTGTTTTTCTTTTGCAGCTTTCAGCATCCTCTCTTTGGAATAGTTAGGGCTTTTACTATGATGTGACATGGGGAGTTTCTTTTCTGGTCCTGTCGATTTGGTGTTCTATGTGCTTCTTGTATTTGTATGGGTATATCTTCCCTTAATTTTGGGAAATTTTCTTCTGCAATCCTGTTCAAGATCTGGTCAATACCATTATCTTGAGATTCTTCTCCTTCCTCTCTGCCTATGATGTGTAAGTTTGGTCTTTTCATACTATCCCACATTTCCTGCATATTCCATTCTTGTGTTTTAATTTTTTACATAATCTTTGCTTGAGCTGTCCAATTCTTCAACTTTATTGTCCAGTCTTGATCACCTGCTTTTGCTTTCATTCATTCTCCTGCTGAAGGCTTCTCCTATTGTTTTCAGTTGGCTTATTGAATGTTTCACTCCCTTCTTCTTTTCAGCCCGAGTTTTCATCAGTATTTCCATCTCTCTGTGAATTCAGTCAGTAGTTTATCCTTTTCTCCTTCTTTTAGTTCTTTGATTTGTTTGTTTGTATGTTCTTTAAATTCATTTTGGTCATGTTTATGATTGTTCTTTTAAATTTGGTGTCCTAGGTTATCTCTAGCGGATTCTTATTGTACAGCTCTTCTACAGGACTGGTTGTGTTTAGTGTGGGCATATTATTTAGATTTTTCATATTATTATTTTTTTGTTGTGATTTTGGCATGTGGATTTCTTTTTTTTTTGTGATTCTTGTATGAAATACACATCTTTCTTTGTCGAATTGAAGACTGATTTTGCTTGTATTCTTGATGTGCCTTGGTTGTTTTCTTATTAGGTATGAAAATCTGGTTGGTCTAGGCTTCAGGCTCTCTCTTTTGATTTTATGTAGGGGGCACTGGATGGCTCTAGCCCAGTTACTTGGGAGTTCTTACTGTTGTCCAAATCAGGCACCAGTCAGATACCCTCAGGCTTCCTTCTATGGTCTGGGCCCATACTAGCCAGCAGGCATGACACAATTTGGGAAGCTCACTAGGTGGAGGCTGCATTCGGGTTCTCTCAGGCAGTCTGAAAATGTCTGGGCCCCTGCTAAAGGCAGAAGTGTAAGAGGTTTTGGATGGTCTCAATGTACGGGGATGGGCATGGAAAATTTGGGAAGCTCACCACCACATGGAGGCCAGATGCAGGTGCTTTCAGGCAGGCTGGTGATGTCTGGACCCTTACTAAAGGGCAGAGGGGGCTAGTTCTGTAGCAGTAGGAGGGGCTTCAAATGGTTCCAAGGTGGGGGGTGGGCTCAGCACAATTTGGGAAGCTCACCACCAAATGAAGGCCAGCTTCAAGTGCTCTCAGGCAAGTTGGAAATGTGCATAAGTGGGCTTTGAAGGCAAAAGTCTTAGCTCTGGGTACCCCAAGAAGGAGGCTTGCCCACTCCCAATTCACCAGCTTAAGGATCACTGACAATAAACAGAAGAGATTTAATCAGTTCACGTCAGAAAGAGGACTAGGTATAGTTCAGTGACCTCAAGTTTTTCTGACAGGAGGTTTAGTCTTACCTAGAGAAAAAGTTATGGCAGGTGGCAAGAGGCACACATCATTAAACAGCCCTGCTCAATATGTGGTCTGGTTGATTGTTATCTCTAGGTTCGGTCAGGTGGTTTCAAGAAATTGTGATTGCCGTGATCACCTGAGGGGTGCAGTCTGTTTCCCATGAGGTGTTTTCTTCTGCTCCAGGGTGCAGTATCACCTCTATAGTTAATTGCCTTCATTTTGTGAGCAGTCTGTCCTGTGAGGCTCACTGTTGCTTGGGGACAGTTTCAATCCCTTGTCACAAAGATGTTTATTGATCCGTGCTCTTGTTTTTGGAATCCAAGGTGACTTCAAGGGAGAGTGACTCAAAAGGAAAGGCAAAAAGAAGCAAAGGTTGGGCCAGAGAAGGACAAGATGGTGTTAGACCAGGGACAGATGCTTTTTGTTATCGTCACAGAGCCCAGGTTCCAAGGTGGGGGCCTAGTACCCACCCTATCTTTGATGGGTGTCATGTCAATTAATTTAGGGCCCATATTTTCGTGTGTGTGTGTGTGTGTGTGTGTGTTCATTTGTGAGTGTGGATGTGCATCAGGCACATGTATGGAGGTCAGAGGACAATCTCAGGTGTCAGTCCTTGCCTTCCACTTTGTTTGACAAAAGGTCTTTTTTCCCTGATGCCAACACTAAGCTAACTCACTGTGGTGGTTTGAATGATAGTGTCCACCATAGGCTTTAAGTATTTAGACATTTTATCTCCAGTTGGTGGCACTGTTCTTGGAGGTCTTAGAAGGTGTGGCTGTGCTGGAGGAAGTATGTTATTGGGGGCCGGCTTAGTGAGTTTAACAAGCCTTGTGGTCTCCAGTCTCTCTTTCTGCTTCCTGTGCTCATTTCGAGATGTGACCCTCAGCTTGTTGTTCCAGCCCTGGCCACCATGCTTCCCACCACAATGGATTCTGATTCCTTGGAACCGTCAATCATAAGCTCAAATAAACTCTTCCTTTTATAAGTTCCCTTGCTCATGATGGTTTTATCACAGCAACAGAAAAGTGACTAATACACTCACCATCTTCTGGGATTCTCCTGTCTCTGCCTATGATCTCTTCAGGAGCACTGGGATTGTAGATGCTCTTGCTATTCTACCTGGCCTTTATGTGATTCTGGGGAATTAAATTTGGGCCCTCATGTTTGCACAGCGGGTGCTTTACTGACTGAGCGACGGTGGTGTATTGTGTAATCCCAGCTCTGGAGAGGTGGATACAGGCCAATACTAGGGTTTGCTGTCCAGCTAGTCCAGTCTATGCAGCTTCAGACCAGCAAGAAATCCTGTCTTAAAAAGAAGGTGGATGATGCTGGAGGAATGACACCTGAGAATAACACCTGCTCTCCACACACAGGTGCGTGCACACATGTGCACTCATACACATTGTGACGGTTAGCATTGCTGGTCTACTTGACAAGATCTAGAGTCACCTAAGAGACAGGCCTCCACTGTCTACATCAGGTTAGCATCTCAGCACATTGGGAGCAATCACTTTGACTTGGTTAATTGAGGGAAGAAAATTCATCTTAATTGTGGTCTTGAGTGAAGAGGAGAATCAGCATTCATCTCTCTCTGCTTCCTGGCTGTGGATGTGGTGTGACCAGCTGCCTCCTGCTCGTGCCACCATGGCCTTTCTACCTCGATGGACTGTTCCCGGAACTGGGAGCCAGGTATTTCCTTACAATAGTGAGACCAGCTGCCTCCTGCTCGTGCCACCATGGCCTTTCTACCTCGATGGACTGTTCCTGGAACTGTGAGCCAGGTATTACCTTACAATAGTGAGACCAGCTGCCTCCTGCTCGTGCCACCATGGCCTTTCTACCTTGATGGACTGACTGTTCCCGGAACTGTGAGCCAGGTATTTCATTACAATAGTGGTGAGACAAGCAAGTCGTACACACACACACACACACACACACACACACACATTCTTTCTCCCCCTTTCACACACACACACACACACACACACACACACACACACAATAAGATAACACTGCTTCTCATAACCATTTCAAGAGATTCTGGTTTCATTCAGCCAGGAGGAGGCCTAGAAACCTGCATTTAAAGAATTTCTAGGAGAGTCTAGGGCAGTAAAGGAGGCTCTTCCTGCCCCACTGGAAGGAAATACACCTCAGAAACTGAGTCACTCAGGAATCTTCTGGTAGTGCTGCCTGAAGGGAAGGGTAGATTGCTTTCCAGTGAGCACAGAGAAAAAAAAGAAAAAAAACCTCTCACAAAAACGGCCTGCTAACATTGCATGCTTTTTCTCACCTTCCATTCCCCTGCAGTTTGTAAATATTACAAAAAAAATCAATAAAGCTACCACATTGGCCCAATCTAATTTGTCTTTATTGTGCTTCCTTTTCAGTGCTTCCACTGAAGGTGTTTGGCATCACAGACCTCAAAGAACGTAACATTTATACTGTATTTACTCATTGTCAGAAATGTACAAAGGCACACCAATTCATTAATAATTATTAAATCAATCCACTCAGAAGATATTTCCCTTTTTACTTACACAATGACCTGTAACCACTAACACCTGGGGCATTTGTGATGTGCAAACAGCATCTCTGATGGTAGACTTTTGTGGTGGATCGCTTCTGTTGTCAACTTGCCACACTGGGTGGAAGGAACCTCAGTTGAGGAATTGCTTTCATTGGATTACCTGTACCCGAGTCTGTGGGTTATTTTCCTGATTATTGAGTGATGTGGGAGGGCCCAGCACACTGTGGGCATTGCCACCCCTGGGCAGAATGTTCTCTATTGGATGAGAAAGCAGGCTGAGCGTGGGCCAGGAGAGCAAGCCAGTGAGCAGCGTTCCTCCACGGTCGGATACAGATACTGAAGCACAGACCGTGGATACTGAACCTGTCTCCAGGTTCTTGCGCGGTTTCCCTCCATGACATAAGCTGAAGATGACAGAAACCTTTCCCCCCGAAGTTAGTCAGCATTTTTATCACAGCAATTGAAAGCTAACTAGAAAAATATCCTCCTGAGGAAATGAGCACGAAATCTTACTTGGAGGATTGGGGAGATGCTTAGTATGTAAAGCACTTATCTCAAAATAGTGAGGGCCAAAGTTCAGGCTCCCAGAGCCCATGTAAAGCCTGGTACAGTAGTATGCACCAGTGATCGCAGTGCTCCTGGTACTGTAGTATACACCAGTGATCTCGGTGCTCCTGTTATGGTAGTATGCACCAGTGATCCCGGTGCTCCTGGTATGGAAGTATGCACCAGTGATCCCAGTGCTCCTGGTGTGGTAGTATGCACCAGTGATCTCAGTGCTCCTGGTACTGTAGTATGCACCAGTGATCCCAGTGCTCCTGGTATGGAAGTATGCACCAGTGATCCCAGTGCTCCAGGTACGGTAGTATGCACCAGGGATCCCAGTGCTCCAGGTATGGTAGTATGAACCAGTGATCCCAGTGCTCCTGTTACAGTAGTATGCACCAGTGATCTCAGTGCTCCTGGTACGGTAGTATGCACCAGTGATCCCAGTGCTCCTGGTACGGTAGTATGCACCAGTGATCTCAGTGCTCCTGGTATGGTAGTATGCACCAGTGATCCCAGTGCTCCTGGTATGGAAGTATGCACCAGTGATCCCAGTGCTCCTGGTATGGTAGTATGCACCAGTGATCCTGGTACTGTAGTATGCACCAGTGATCCCAGTGCTCATGGTACTGTAGTATGCACCAGTGATCCCACTGCTCCTGGGACGAGAAGGGGTTGGAAACAAGAGAATCTCAGAAACTAGCACCCTACTAGCCTGGTGTTCACCAGTGAATGAGCAGAGACCCTGTCTCAAGATGGAAGGTGAGGACCAACCTGAGTTTGTCTTTTAACCTCCGCATGCTGACTGTGGCATATGGTCCTGAACACACACATGCACACACACACACACACACATACACACACACACACACACACACACACACACATCTTACTCCCAGTAAGGACTTAGCCAGGAAGCAATCACATACACATGATTGTTGCGATATTTGCCCAGGGCCATAGATGCTCCTCGGTGATAAGAGTCAGGTTAAAATTCAGTCAGAGGATTGTGGGAAGTGAAGAGATTTGAAAGGAAATGAACTTCTTTGCTTTCAGAGGTTAGATAACTCATGTTAAAGAGGCCTGACTTTGGGCTTTAATTCATCAGTCCACATATCATTTTGTGAGAAAGGAGAGGCATATTTTGGTTTGAAATGGTCAGGATGGATGGTGCCATCTAAAATTTTCAGGACCTGGATTTTCACTTTTGTGCTGTTTGTGAGGATTTAATATGAGATGCTGTAATACCCACAATGACATTTCAGTAACATAGAAGACAAGGATTGAGTTACGCCCAGCCCAGCACCGGTATCATCCCCACCTCCAATATTCAGCCCAGAAAATTCGAGTTTAGTCTTTACAGTCACAGATATAGTATCTCCTTTGATATTCATTTCCACCCTAAGGTGTTTTTTTTTTTTTAATTTTCTTGTTCTGGGTATGAAAGCTTTACTACCTATAGCAGGTGATGGTCAAATGGACCAGTTAAGTGTTGCTGAGGTTGTTATGAGTGTCACTTGCAGTTAGTGTTGCCTCCATCTGACATTCTATGCACCAGCTACTCTGTAATGAAACATTTGAAGTCTTTTCTGTCTTCTCTACCCTCCCTCCATTTCTCTCCCCCTTTATCTTCTCCAGCTTCTCCCTACCTCTCTGATTGAACCCAGGGTTTTGCACAGGCTATGCAAGTACTCTACCAATGAGCTGCAACTCCCACTGTAGTCTTTCATGCCTTGCTCTTTATTGTGCTAAGGCTGACCTCTGATGAAGTGCTCTTTAAAATTTATTTTTATTTATGTGTATGAGTGCTTATGTAAGTGCACCCATACAAGCAATCCCCTCAGAGGCCAGAAGAGGGCCTGCCATGTGGGGGTGCTGGGAACCTGGATCCTTTGCAAGAGCAGCAATGCTCTTAACTGCTGAGCTATCTCTCCAGCCGTATGAAATAATCTTTGACAAAAGTATCAAGCAAGATATTCCTCCCTTGGAGCCCTCTCACTGTTGGGACTTGTTTTTCACTTTTCCTATGAAAACCTAGTGGCTGAAAGGGTGCTTTCCTGGATTGCTCTCTGTTCCAGTTCTCCTGGGAGGTGAGCAAAGGTGGAGGCCTAGATAACGCTGCACTACTCCTGAGCATGGTGTAATTTCTCTTTCAGGACCATGACACTCAAAAGAGATGGGCTGATAAACGGTAACAGTCAAGGTGAGGATGGGAGCTAGGGTGGTCGATTTGTGTGGATTACGAGATACATCTAAATGCAGCTCTCTGACAAACCATCCATTCCTTGGCCTGTTTGTTCCTGTAGCACGGGTCCTTCTAGAGTTAGCATTCGGTACCTCTCTCTGGGCATGCTGAGAGAAAGGGGGGAGGTCAAGCTTCTCTATTTTTTCCTTCCTTTCTCTGTAGGTAGACTGACCTGCCATTGCTCTTCATGGATGTTTTGGATTCACACTTTGTTTTCCAGCTTCTCAGTGGCAATGACCTTCAAAGAGCAGGGCCAAGCCTACTAACACAGCCGTGTACGGATTCAGTTCTGTGTCTGCTGATGCCAGAGCTCCTGTGTCAGAGACACTGCTGTCTTCATTCTCTGTGTTCTGAGTTGAGAACTAAAGTGACAGCTAGGAAGCCCTGCAAGCCACAGGGCCAGGTAGGCATCATCTGGACTCTCACTGGAATAATTATTGGAAGCCTTAGTTTTATCATGAATTATTTTGAAAATGGCTGCTTTGAATGTCAGTAATAGCAGAAAAAGACATTTTATTCTTATCAGGAAAGGAACAGTGTGAAATGTATTTGTTAGAATGTCCTCTTTCCTTGTGTGCATGCACAGGATGCATTGTGTGTGTGGAAGTCAGGGGACAACTTTGAGTTTTGTTCCTCAGGACCTCTGCTTTGTTTTTGAGACAAAGTCTCTCATTGGGACTGGAGCTCACCAATTAGGCTGGCTGGCCAGTGAGCTCCAGGGGTCTGCCTGTCTTTAGCTCCCCATGCCTGGATTACAAATGTGTGCCACCATGCCTGGATATTATTATTATTATTATTATTATTATTATGCATTCTGGATACTGAGCTCAGTTCTGGGCAAGGCAGGCACTTCACTGACTGAGCTGTGCCCCTAGCTTGTGCCTTAGTTTTATAGTGAAAGATTTTGAAACCCAATTATTGAATTTTAATGGCTACTTTTATTTTTTGTTTTTATTTTTTTTATTTTTTATTTATTTTTTATGTGTATGACTGTACTGTCTGCATGTAGGTTTGTACACCCGTGTCATGCAATGGTCGGAGGTCAGAAGAGGGTGTCAGATTCCCCTGGAACTGGAGTTAAAGACAGTTGTCAGCCTCCATGTGGGTGCTGGGGATCGAACCCGGGTCCTTTGCAAGAGCAGTCGGTGCTCTTAACCACTAGGCCATCTCTCCAGCCCCTTAATGGCTACTTTTAAAAATGTCAGTGATAACAGGGAAAAATCCTTGTATTCTTAAGAATTATCAAGCTACAACTGGTCAAATGCAGATAATAAGTTTCTATGAGACACTGAGCCCTAAGTGACACATTCTCAATGCAACTTCTACACATAGGATGAATGCATCTCTCACCTCTCACCAGAGAGGTTTCCCCTTCCAGCAGATGGTGATCAGCTCAGAAATTCAATGTGCAGAGAACAAGACGCTATAGAGGGCTTATCCCTGAATAGGACACACGTTCCACACTTCTGCCTGCCAAGGCTTGTGTGATGGCTAATCCTGGGTGTCAACTTGACTGGACTAAAGAACAAATAAGAGAAAAAGGATCTTCGGATTGGACTACCTCAACCCAGATGGCCCACCCCAAATGTGGGCATTACCTTCTGCCGGCAGGCAGTTTTAAAGGCCATGGCAGAGGGAGCTGGTCCCTTTTTTCCTGTGGCTTGCCTCTCTCTCACTGGTGAGTTTTTCTTGCTGCTGTGATCAACCCTACGGATCCCAGCATGTATGGAGATGGGTAGATCTCCTGGAATCCATTGGGCCTTCAGCACCAGATTGGGACTACTGAAACATCCAGCCTTGAAGACTGAGCAGTTCCCTGGATTCTCAGCTTCTCCAGTGCTGCGTGGCTACTGTTGGATTCCTTGAGCTCTGTCACATGAGCAAATCAATAAATTGTATATAACTATATATTCGTCCTGTTGCTTCTGTTTCTTTAGAGAACCCTGACTGGATCCCAGCTTGGGATCATCAAGGGAGAGGGAGGCAGAAAGACTGTAAGAGTCAGGGGTGGCAGAAAAGTACAAGGAAACAGTTTTCCAGAGAGCTGATCAGTTATTTATATAAACTCATTTCAATGGAGACAACATGCACAAGTTCGATGTACAAGTCCAGACAAAATCCCAGCATAGACATGGGCAAGTGGGGAAGAAATCCCCACCCAACCCAAGGAACTTTGGTAACTGATGACTGGTAGGAGGGGCAGAGACTGTAGCTTACAAGCATGTAGTTTAACCAGACTCCAGTGGATGGAACCACACAGAACGACAAGGGGACATTTGGGGACACAGATCAGACTGGTTCTACAGGACATTAAATTGGGTGGAGGCAGTGCAGGAAGGTGTAGATAGGAGAGGGGATCCAAATGCCATCAAATAAAATACACAAAGCTTCAATAAAAAAATTGGCTTTGAAAAAAATGCCATCAAATTATACTGAATGAAAATCACAAAAATTCAATAAAAAATAAGAAAAGAATATCAGGGAAGGAACAGTATAAAATTTTTTTTGTTGAAATTTCTTTTATACTTTAAAAATATTATATTTATTATTCTTTTATGTGTATGAGTATATTGCCTATATGTATGTTAAGTGCATCCATATTGTGCACTGGCTGCAGAGGGCAGAAGACTGAACCTGGGTTCGGTTTCTCTGCAAGGGCAGCTGGTATTCTCAGCTGCTGAGCCATCTCTCCAGCCCTCTTTTCTCCTTTTAAAATTGCTGAGCAAAGGGAGGATTGCCACATGTGGGGCGATACAAACACATGTGAGGGATGGTGTGTAAGAGGGTCAGATCTTTACCATGATGCAGAAACTCATGGACCAGGTTGACATTCACATTGGGAGAGAACATGTATCCTAATCTTTTCACTTCATAGGTACATGTGTGTGTGTTGGGAGTCATGGCTTACAAACATCACAAAGTTGATGGGAGAACAAATATAGGTGCTTATTGACTCAGGAAGGGGCTATGACTCCACATATGTGAAGTAAGTTGAAAACCTGTGTGTGTGTGTGTGTGTGTGTGTGATCATGTGTGGGTGGGTGGGTCTGTGTGTAGAGGCTAAGGGACTAATTTGTGTACTGTTTCTCAGGTTGTGTCTACTTTGCTTTTTAAAAAAGATTTATTTTAGTTTTGATTATGTTTGTATTTATTTCTGTGTGAGTGGGTAGACGTGTGAGTGCAGGTACCTGTGGAGTCTAGGAGAGGGTGTCGGATCCCCTCCAGCTTCAGTTATAGGTGGTTGTGAGCTGCTCAATGTGAGGACTGGGACTTACCCTCTGCAAGAGTAGCAAGTATTCTTAACTGTTGAGTCAACTCTCCAGCCCCTAGCTATTTTATGAGACATAATCTCTCATTGGCATGGAATTGACCAATTAGGCTGGGCCGGGTGGCCATTGAGTCCCAGTCAGTTACTTTCCCCTCAGTGCTGGGATTACAAGCCTGTTCTACCACACCAAACTTTAAATTGTTTTTATTAATTCTTTGAGAATTTCATACGATGTATTTTGATCATATTCAACCCCCCATCTCCTCTCAGATCCACCCTACCCCCAAAGCCCACCAAGTCCAATTTGTGTTCCCTAAAGACTCTTGGGTATGAGGTGACCCTTGGAGCATGGTCAGCTTACCAAGGGTCATACCTATAAAGAAAATGGACTCTCCATCTCCCAGCGGCCAATAGATCCTCAGCTGGGGGATCAGGCTTTGTGGCCATGCTCCCCTTGCACAGGTCTTATGCATGCTGTCACAACTGCTGTGGGCTCATATGTGCAACTTCCATGTTGTATCCAGAAAACACATTTTGATGTATTCATCCACCACCTCTGGCTCTTACAATCTTCCATGATGATCTCTGAGCCCTGTGGCGAGGGTGTGATATGGATGTTCCATTTAAGACTAAGCATTCAGAGCTGTGTGTGGTGGCGCACGCCTTTAATCCTAGCACTCGGGAGGCAGAGGCAGGCAGATCTTTGCGAGTTCAAGGCCAGCCTGGTCTACAGAGTGAGTTCCAGGACAGCTGGGACTACAGGGAGGCCCTGTCTAAAAGACAAAAATAAAAAAGACTAAGCATTCCGCAGTCTCTTGTTCTCCATATGTTAGTCAATTGTGGGTCTCTGTGTTAATCATCATCTACTGCAAAAAGAAGCTTCTCTGATGAGGACTAAGAGATACACTAATCTATGGGTGGCGTAAGTCATGAAGAGTCAGTTTAATACTGTCCATTTAGGGGCTGGAGAGATAGCCTAGCGGTTAAGAGCACCAACTGCTCTTGCAGAGGACCTGGGTTCGATCCCCAGCACCCATATGGCAGCTGAGAACCATCTGTAACTCCAATTCCAGGATAACTCCAGTTCCAGGGGAATCCAGCACCCTCTTCTGACCTCCGCAGCATTGCATGACACAGGTGCACAAATCTACATGCAGACAGTACATTCATACACATAGAAAAAATAAATAAAAAATTACTGTCCATTTAGCAGAATAACAAATGGTAAGATCTCCCCTAGGTTCTGTGATCCATCTAGCCACATGCTCTATTTATTTATTTATTTATTTATTTATTTATTTATTTATTTATTTATTTATTTATTTATTGGTCTTTTTGAGACAGGATCTCCCTGTAGCCTCAGCTGGCCTGGAACACTCTCTGTAGACCAGGGTGGTCTTGAACTCACAGAGATCCGCCTGCCTCTGCCTCCTGCGTGCTAGGATTAAAGACATGTGCCACCACACGGGGTGCCACATGCTCTTTTAAATCCAACCAGAAAGTGGTCACTCTTTTTTTTTTTTTTTTTTTTTTTGTCTTTTTGAGACAGGGTCTCCCTGTAGCCCCAGCTGGCCTGGAACTTGCTCTGTAGACCAGGCTGGCCTTGAACTCACAGATATCCACCTGCCTCTGCCTCCCAAGTGCTAGGATTAAAGGCATGTACCACCATACCCAGTGAAAGTGGTCACTCTTATAACATTACATGCCTAGTTAGCATATCTTGCCAGGTCAGTTGTAATTGTAGCTTTTCAGGGTTCATGGCTGGGTCAGATTTATGCTGACCTTCTTTTGGTAATGTACATAGCATCTTCTAGCACTATGAAAGCTAGCCAGTATGAATGAAGCTTCAAAGTCAGTATTAGCTAGATTTCTTCATGTTCTACAGCTCAATTGGGTAGTGTCTTCAACAGTAGGTCTTACCATCAAGTTCTGGAAGGTAACTGAGAACCGAGTCTGGCTAACAACTCCCCAAAAGGTAACCTATTCCTGGCACTGAAATCCAGCTTTTTTTCCTTCACATTTTTCCCTTTAATTTTGTATTACTCTAAAATATGAATACGTACCCTCCACCGATATCCCACAATTACAAAATCTGAAAATAAGTGACACCCAGCTTTTTATATGTGAGTTACGAGAATTGAACTCAAGTCCTTGTGCTTGGAAGGCAAACACTTTACTATCTTCTTGCTCCTCAGAGCAGGATTTCTGTTGAACAGAGATCATGCCAACATTATTGTAAAGGTGAAAAATCACAGCTTGGACCATTGTAAGTTGGGAACCACCTGCATCGAGTTTGTGGCTCTGCTTTCTGAATCTAGTGGTCCATCAATCTGGTAGGAGACTTTGATCCATTCCTCCCATTCTCTGAATGTTCATGTTGCTCTTGTGATGTGACTTGCACAGGAGATAGCTAGTGAACCTCATGGGCATCCAGACCCCTTTTCCATGAGTGTGTTCTGGCCTATGAGATATAAATGGAGCTTTGCTCATGTTCTTTGGAAAAACTTTGCTCTTCTAACAAGATCTAACTAGACTAGATCTTTTTTTAAGAATATCCCTTGTTTTCTTCTCTGGCCACTGGCCCTGGAAGGAACAAGGCTCAGAGCTGTGGAAGCCTCCTCGTGACTGCAGGAAGACACTGTAGCCATGGTGCTGATGTTGGTGGACTGGAAACAGGAAACCAGTCTTCTTGGCTTCATTGATCTTCTGAGCAAGCCTGGTACCAACCACATCTTCCTGCTGGGCTCTCCTGCTTCCTTCCTGGGGCTTTCATTTTCTTGAAGCCAGTGGGCAATATTCTGGTATATTCCAGAATAAGCCAGGAAATAATGTCATCAGAGAGCCATGGATGAGAGGGAGTATGGAAGGAGAGAAGAGGAAATAGTGAGTGGGAGGCCGGCCAAAGCATCTTCTCCTTTGGGTGGGGGAGTCACTGGAGGGTGGTGGGCAGAAGCACAGTGTGTCATGAATTATCTATGACTGGCTCACGCCTGCCAATAGGTTAAGTATAGACACTGGGCTATGATTGCAGGTTGATTTTTCGTGTACATTTATTTTCCCACGTTTCTTTCCCCTTTTAGCATATATTTCTGTCTCTAACCCTGTCTCTATGTATCAAGCACTGTTTTAGGCTCTGAAGATAAGTACTAAATAAGATAAGCATGGGAAGCTGAGGCATAAAACTAGGAGAAAACTAGGGTTCTGAACTTTTGTGATAGAAGTCCTAGAAATGGTTTCTAGCATCCTGACTCTCAGCTCAGCTCTTTAGTAAGCCAAGAGATGCTCACCCAGAGTATGAGATGCTTTTCCACCTCATGGTCGACCAAAAGAATTTCTAAGAGAAAGCTCAAGTTTCCATTTGCCAATGGAGATATGCAAAAAGAAAGGAAAATGCTAGACTAGAGCCCAGTACTTCATTTAGTTGAAGACCTTTTTATTGCATTCTAACATCTATGGTTTTATTATCCAGTAATTTCTAGAACACAATTCCAGATGCTGGATGGTCTGGAAAGTATAATTGGATTTAAGAGGAAAAGAAGTCTGCTGAGATGACTCAATCAGTGAAGTGTTACCATGAAAGCACGAGGGCCCCCAGCATCCATGTGAAGGCTGGGCATGGCATTGCATGGCTGCAATTCAAGCATGGAGATGTGGAGACAAGGTCCTGGCTCTTGCTGGCCAGCTAGCATAGCTGAGTCAGTCAGCTCCAGGGTCAGTGAGAGACCCAGTTTCAAACCAAAGTGGAGAGTGATTGAGGAACTTCTGGGCTACACACACACACACACACACACACACACACACGCACACACACACGCACACACACAGATCCTTTCCTTCATAGAGTCAACTCTTCCAGGAGCTTTCCAGGAGCTTTGAAGGAACTGGGGTAGTGATTGCATTCATCTCTTACCATTTTTTAGACCTTTGATAGTTATGTAGTGAGGAGGACACTGTTTCCCCAGAGACCTTCAGATAAACACCTTCATGGAGAGCCTACTGTGGTGGGCCAGAGGCAACTGGGATGGGGAACGCAATGCCTATGCCAAATATTTCCTCTCAAAGAGCTTACATGTTAGTTACTTTGAATGGCGAACATGAGCCACTGTGGTATATGGGGATATGAATGCATGTTATGCCTATATGGAAATCAGTTATGCCTATATGGAAATCAGAGGAAGGAAATATACTACAGGATGGGATGCTGAGAAGGTCATGTAGGAGTTCCCAAGCATGGCAGGGAGGAAGCAGGCAGGAGAGAGTCACAAGACTTAGCATTAACTGAATAGGTAGAGATCATGAGTTAGAATCATGATCCAGTCCATCTGCTTATATCAGTTGGATTTCCTTAGCTGATACCTTCCCATATCTTCATGGATCTGTTACAAAACTCATGTATTTCCTTGTTTTGCTTAAAATGGTAAATATGGGGCTGGAGAGAAAAGGCTCAGTGGTTAAGAGCACTGGCTGTTGTAGAAGACGTGGATTTGAATCCTAGGATCCACATGCCAGCAAAGAACCTTCTGTGATTCTAGTTCCAGGGGTTCCAATGCCTCCTTCTATCATCTGTGGGCACTGCACAACATGAGTGCACTTAAATAAAAAATTAAAAATAGTAAATACATAAAACTAATAGCAATGGTTATATTTCAAATCCTCTTTGTCCACAGAGCTTATATCCCCACACTTTAAGAATTTTATCCTTTTTTTTTTTTTTTTTTTTGGTTTTTGTATTTTTTATTTTTTTTTTTTTTTATTGTATTTATTTATTTATTTTTAACAAATCTAGACCCGTGTTCCCGCTCATTCCCCCACCCCGTCAGAGCTCGTGCATTCTGCCAAACATGCTTTCCATCTCTTAGTCTTTCTCAATATTTTCCATGGGGACGTTGACTGTTTTGAGCAGAAGTTCACTGTTTCAGTCAGTTCTTTGATGCAGTATTTTCTGTTGTTGTTGTTGTTTCCAAAATGCATTATGTCCAACTGCTTTGTACAGAAGCTCAGGGGGCCCTACACAAGAAATACTTACAACTGGGTAATTGGCACTAGCATCCACAGATGAGGGATACCATTCGTCGTTTGTTTTTCTGGGACTGTGTTACTTCACTCAGCATGATGTCCTCTAGCTCCAGCCATTTTCCTGCAAAGCTCGTGATGTCGTCTTTCTTTACTGCTGCATAGAACTCCATTGTGTAGATGTACCACATTTTCTCTATCCACTCGTCAGTTGAGGGGCATTTAGGTTGGTTCCAGCTCCTTGCTATTGTGAAGAGAGCTGCAATAAACATGGCCGTGCATGTATCTCTGTGGTGGCGTAAGTCTTGAGGGTACATGCCCAGGAGTGGTATGGCTGGGTCGGGTGGCAAGTTCATTCCAAGTCTTCCAAGGGTTCTCCACACTGCTTTCCATAGTGGCTGTACGAGTTTACATTCCCACCAGCAGTGGATGAGTGTTCCCCTTTCCCCACAACCTCTCCAGCACTTGGTATCATTTGTTTTCTTGATCCTAGCCAGTCTTATTGGAGTAAGATGATATCTTAAAGTGGTTTTCATTTGCATTTCCTTAATGATTAGTGATGTTGAACAGTTCTTGAGGTGTTTCTCAGACATCTCTAATTCCTCACTTGTGAAGTCTCTGTTCAGTTCTTTGCTCCATCTATTGAG
>VZQC01011226.1:243944-278235 GCA_009823505.1 Rhizomys pruinosus | reverse complement strand
CTTCTTCTTCTTCTTCTTCTTCTTCTTCTTCTTCTTCTTCTTCTTCTTCTTCTTCTTCTTCTTCTTCTTTTTGAGACAGGTTCTCCCTGTATCCCCAGCTGTCCTGGAAATTACTCTGTAGACCAGGCTGGCTCTGAACTCACAAAGATCCTTCTGCCTCTCCCTCCCAAGTGCTAGGATTAAAGGCGTGTGCCACCATGCCTGGAACAAATTCTTGTTTTTATAAGTTCCCTTGCTCATGGTGGTTTTATCACACGAACATAAAAGTGACTAATAAATCTAATTTAGGAATGTATGTATATTCTTTGGAACTATTTTCAATATACTGAATTTATTTCGTAAACCACTTAGTTTTAATTAATCCCAATAAACAATATAATAAAGATAAGATTTATGTTGTCATATTTTACTTTAACTTCATATTTTGTACTTTTACCTATAAATAATATTTTTTCCTCATTATGGAACAAGATATGATAGGATTTATTTATTTTTTTTTTAAATTTTATTTATTTTTTGAATGTGTATGAATGTACTGTCTGCATGTAGGTTTGTGCACCCGTGTCGTGCAGTGCCGCGGAGGTCAGAAGAGGGTCTCGGATTCCCCTGGAACTGGAGTTCTCCTGGAATTGGAGTTACAGACGGTTTTTAGCTGCCATGTGGGTGCTGGGGATCGAACCCAGGTCCTCTGTAAGAGCAGTCGGTGCTCTTAACCACTAGGCTATCTCTCCAGCCCCCAAAGCAGCAAGTGTTCTTAACCACTTAGCCATCTCTCTAGTCCCAAGTCAACATTTCTTTTCTTTTTTTTGGTCTTTTTTTTAACATTTCTTTTTTTTTTTGAGTATGTGGTATTATACTTTATTTTGTACCAATTACATAAAAATGTGTAATACTTCTCGATCAACTTTCCCTTTTGAAGCAACACATCTGTGTCACCAGCTACCACTCTAGTTCCATGGGGTACTGTCCAGTGAGACAAGCTGTACAATGTCCAGTTTTTTCAAAGCATTCCAGACTATTTCCATTCTCTTGAATTGTAGTATCATGTTTTTTCACTGTCTGTCTCTTAAATTTTATCCCTTGTTGTACAGATGAAACCAGTCCTACTGACAGATATACAACACTGTTTGCTCCACGATATTCTGCAAGGCATTCAAATTCTGGTTTATTGGCAATCAGCTCTTCTTTTGTGGGGATGTTTATTCCCATGAAGCGTGGATATCTTATTGGTGGTGAAGCTACTCAAATGTACACCTCTTTTGCACCAGATTCTTTGAGCAATTTTATTATGGGTGAGATAGTATTGCCTCTTACAATCAAATCATCTATAAGAACAATTCTTTTTCCTTTAAAGTTGTCAGACAACACTCCAAATTTTTTTGCAACACCAAGTTGTCTTAACCTCATGTTTGGCTGAATGAAAGTTCTTCCTACATACCGTTTTTTACCCAGCACCTCCACATATGGAAGTTTACACTCTGCTGCATACCCAAGAGCAGCAGGTGTAGCTGATTCTGGAACTGTGCTAACCCAGTCTGCATCCACTGGTGCTTCAACGGCTAGCTGCTGACCACAGCTATATCATACTTTATAAACCATTTGGTTTTCAAATGTACTATCTGGTCTTGCAAAACAAACATATCAAAGATACAGAAAGCCACTGACTTTCCTTCAGATCTTGTTATCTTGTCAAGAGTTTGGAGGCCGTGTCTGGATATTTCCACAATTTCCCCAGGTTCCACTTCAATTTCCCCAGGTTCCACTTCACGGAAATATCTTGCACCAATAGATAAAAAGCTACACGATTCTGAAGATACCACCTATCCATTGGTTTCTAAAGTTTTTTTCTCTTGCTACCCAGACTGGAGTGTCATCTTGTTCCTGAGGAAGGGTATACGCCAGCAACGGGGTAATCATCTCCCTGTCAGAGCTCGTAGAAAGACCAATGCCATGCCACAGAAGCTTGTATGTCCAATTCCAAGATTTGAAACATATAATTTCTTCAAATTGTCTTCACTAAAAACATGATTTACAAGACCCATTCCCTTATGAACTTTGAATGTGGGCACAAAACTCCCATCGCTGGTCACAATACCAGCACTCTCCCGACCCCTGTGAAAACACAAAGGTACCATCTGTTATAGCAATTCAATTGATAAACAGCTTAAAATTTTTGTTTACTTTCTAAAAACTTTTGTCTCATTTATTTTTATTTATTTTTACGTGTATGAATATTTGACAGAATGTCCCAGTGGCAGAAAACCAGAAACTCGATTAACCTTATCGGTCTCTAAAACTTTGGATGCTTATCTGTCTCTGAGACCCCTACTAATCAATCACACCTGGATCAACCACTCTGGGAACTCGGGGGAAACTGTTCAAGTCTGCTTGTTGCTTGAGATAGCCTGTCCTGCTAGAGCCAGCAGCTCCAGGAGAAGGAGACACATCCCATGGGAAGGCTGCTGTCCCTTGCTGTGCTTGAATAAACACAGTCTTGTGCTAGTGAAGGTCTGGCATTAATCTATTTTCCCAACTCTGGTTCTCTTCCTGCTCTCTAAATTCTAACAGTATTCTGCTTGCATGTAAGTGCACCACAGGCCAGAGGAGGGAGTTGGATCCCTTGGAACTGGAGTTATGGACAGTTGCTAGCAGCATGTGGGTGCTGGGAATGGAACCCATGTCCTCTTCCAGAGTCAATAAGCTTCTTGAGGAACTTAATGAAGCATATCTTTTGTAAAAAAAAATCCATAAGCTGAGTATGACAACCTATCAAATGCTGTACGTGATGGCACCCTTCTACTGGTGGTAACAAGGTGACAGTGCCCAACATTTCTTTTCTATAGACACATTTTGATCAAGAACATTAAAATAGCAAGGAACCATGCTTAAGGTCTAAGTGTGTAAGAACTTTCTCCCTTCCCAGCTGTAAACCTACAATTTTCTAGGAATCTCACCAGAAACCCCATTTATTGTAAAAGAGAGGCCTTAGCTCCTTTGTGCAACCCTTGCAGCCTGCAGTTTTATCTTATCAGATTGCAATCCTATCCAAGGCACTTCCAAGCCGCTTTATAATCTCATTCATCAAAAAAGAGGGTAAAATGTTTTCTAGTCGCCCCCTGAGGTGCCACTTCTATTGTTGAGACACATAATTACGACTCTCCCTTGAGGAGCCCATACTTATACTTGTCTGTGCCTCATTCTTTCTCCAAGCGTGTCTCTTTTAACCCTCATGCTTAAAAATCTATGTTAAAAATGTCTCTTAGTAAGTTGTGACTTCTCCTTGAGAAGCCCATATCTATCCCCTTTTATGTAATGTACTCTTTTTCCCATGCTTCTCCTTGTCTATTAATCCTTGTGTTTAAAACTATGTTAAATCTTCAAAAATTATTTATTTTTATTTGATGTGTTTGAGTGTTTTGCCTGCAGATATGCAAGTGCACCCATGTCATGCAATGCCTGTGGAGGTCAGAAGAGGCTGTGGATCCCCTAGAATAAGAGTTTCTGGTAGTGTTTAGCTGCCAAGTGGGTGCCGGGTCCTCTGCAAGAGCAGTCAGTCCTCTTAACTGCTGAGCCATCTCTCTGGCCTTTATGTTAAGCCTCCTTAATAAACTCCAACTTAGTTTCATACTAGCTTATCATGAAATTCATTTCCACAATGAAACTAAGGATCCTGATGTGCCTGAATGGAGGTCCCTAAGAGGAAAGGGAACTCTTCTGGATCTTGGATGGCAGCATGGAATTGTGGCCAACATCACAGATGTATTGTTGAGTCAAAAACAGTGAGCTGTTTATCTGGCACTTTATGTGAAGATTGCTCCCACAGAGTGGAACTGGGTATTTTCATGGGTGCATGTACCAGAGTATAAATGCAAGAACAAGATTTGGAGGGAGAGATGCTCAAGGGTAGCCATGGCAATCCCTTCAGAAGACAGGATTGGGTCTGGAGAAATGGCTCAGCAGTTAACAGCGCTTGCCACTCTTGCAGAGGACAAGAGTTCAGTTCTCAGCACGAACAACGGGCAGCTCACAAATGCCTGTAACTCCAGCTCCGGGGGGATTTGAGGTCCTCTTCTGGTCTCTGTGGGTACCTGCACTCACATGGACATACATATATAAATAGTAAAATACATCTCAAAAAAAGAAGACAGGATTGTGGGTAATGGCTCAATAAGACAGCTTTCACCTGTGTTTTTGTGGAGAAACCAGGTAGAACTAACTGCTCCCACTGATGGTTCCAGACCTCCGGGAGACTGGCAGCCAACTCTGTCCTCATAGCTGTGCTGTTAGGTGACTCAATTACCTTCCCAGGTCAGTAACTATAACTCTAAAGGGTTGTTATGAGATCTAAAAAAGCACCAGGCTTACTAAGAAAATAAAATAACAGTTTTCTTGGTCAGGATCTTGTACTGGGGATGCTGACACCCTGGTCCCATCTTTGGTACTCCCCTAGCCTTTTCCTTTAGGCACGGATTGGGAGTCTCTCATTGAACGTTACAATGAAGAGTCTTGGCTACCCTTAGGATTCCCTCCTTATACTTTCATATCACGTGTGTTCTATCTCCACTCCCTCCAAGCCTCTTTCTCCCTATTTTCTGTGGCTCCTTTCTAGCTGCCAGGTCTCTGTAGACATTCCAAGTGAAACACATGAATTGAAAAATGAGAAGCTGTTATCCCTGAATCAGAGAGAACATTTGGCATTTGACTTCCTGGGCCTGGGTTACCTCACTCATTCTAATATTTCCCAATGAGGGGCTCATTGGGTAGGTCTCCCCAGGAGCTATTGGCTATTGATGGTCATTGGGCGATGGGGAGTCTTTTTCTTCAGTAGTGTAGCTTCTTGGGTGTTGTTCATGCTCCAGTGAATAGATCCACACCCATACCCACCAGGCGGCCCTGGTTAAACTCAGTGGATCACAAAACAAGAACTAAACCAAAACAAAAGGCATGAAAGTGGGAGACAGACTTGTTGGGAGGAGGGGGTGGTGGTGGGGATTGGGAGGGAGATGAGATGTGAGAGTGTGTGTGTGTGTGTGTGTATACATTCATATAAACGGTCATGCAGTGTTCAGAGAGCACTTTTGGGAGTTGGTTCTCTTCTTCCATCATGTGGGTTCCAGGAAAGGAACTCAAGTTGTCAGCCCTGTCAGCAAGTACCTTTACCACTCAGCTATCTCTCCAGCTCAGGATTCTTTTTTATATCTACAGATCTGAAGACATTCTGTGGGGTGAAACAAGCTGGGTACCAGAAAACTAGCATGACATGTTCTCCCCCATGATTAACATGAAATAAGTTTGAGTAGAGGTTAGAATAGTGGGACAGAAGCTGGGGAGGGGCCAAGGGACGGAGGACAGGGAGGGCTGGACAGCAGGGACAGTGCCATTGTTCTGGTAGGAGGGGTGATTGTTCTTTTGTTCCAGTCTCAGTAGCTCATGCCTCTTACAGAAGGGTCCCCAAACTTCTGTTAAGAGAATCCCTTTTCCAGCCCCCTGCTACTGGTGCAGAGCTCTTCCTGTGCAGTTAATTACCTTTCTGGTGAGGTGGCTTCACAGAGCATTGCATCCTAGGTAGTCTTATCGCGGATAAACATGCACAGGAATGTTTTCAGTTCCTGGCACAGTCTGGAACTTCATTCTCCTCTGGCCGCTTACCTCATCAAGTTGCTGTTTGTGCAGAAAGTGGGCATTTGCCACTTAATGAAGTCTTCCCCTTTCATCAAGGAGAGGTGGTACCTAAGGATGCCAGCAGGGCAGGCTGCTCTTCTCCCTCCTGCTTGCCCACCTCTTCCTCAGCATGGTTGGTGACCAGGAGGCCAAGTCTTATCCTCAGTGGTTGTTCAAGGTCTGGCTTTGCTGAGCGAACTGTGTTGTTGACACCGCATCCAATCTCCACAGCCTCCACTCCAGGCTTCCAACGTTTTCTCATGTAATTCTGTTAGGGAAAGTACAAATGCTAATGGCTGCAGCAGTTAGGATCAGCCATGTGATGTTAGAATGATAAATCAACTATTACCTGCTGATATTGCTTAAAGAATGAGGTGAGGTAAGGAGTGGCTTGTTGGGCACTCTAGAGGTCTGTCTCTGAAATGGGATCTGTCTCTGAAATGCTGTTGGAATATTGCTGCCTGCATTGGAATCCATGTAGCTATTCTTACAAGTCCCTGGAACTAAAGAATCAAAAGCAGTCTCAAAGGTAGCACTTTTCAGCCTTAGAGAAACTAGATGCCCTTTCTGGGGTTGGAGTAGTGGGGTCTGAACATGACCTAGAAACAGGGTCTTGGTATTATTGCAGTTTAGAGTCAGAGCCTCTGCCTTGGCAGGCCTAACAAGCTAGACACTGCCATGTGTCTTCAATACACCAATTACAGAAATAAGTAATGATGAAAAGTAGAGAATGATTTATCCAACATGGTCACACTAGAAGAGGAACAAAGAGATCCAGTGACCTCTGAAATGCATCTTTGAGGTCCTGATATGAGGCTTAGGTTTTTTTTTTTTTGTCTTTTTGAAACAGGGTCTCCCTGTAGCCCCAGCTGTCTTGGGACTCACTCTGTAGACCAGGCTGGCCTTGAACTCACAAAGATCCACCTGCCTCTGCCTCCCAAGTGCTAGGATTAAAGGCGTGCACCACCACGCCTGGTGAGGCTTAGGTTTAAGTAAAGGGCAAGACATATGCAGAGCCAAGCAGTCCTGGTCCAGGTGTGGTCCCACCCATCTCTGACCCATCAGCTCCAGGTTCTCCTGCAAGGAGGTCAGAGAAGTTATCAGAACTCTGAAATCTCTTTCTGAGAGACAAATTCTTCCTCTGGCTGCACCAGGCTTTAGCTGTTTCCTTCTCCCAGCATGAGATTCCCAGGGAATTCCAATTTTTGAAATATTTTATTTAATGTGTACGAGTATTTTTCCTGCATGTATGCATGTGCCCCGATGTGGTACAATGCCCACAGAGGTCAGAAGAGGGTGTTAAATCCCCTGGTACTGGAATTATGGATGGTTGTTAGGTAGCATGTGGGTGCTGGGAATTGAACTTGGGTCCTTCGCCAGACCAGGCAGTGCTCTTAACCACTGAGCCATCTCTCCAGCCCTGGAAACCCAAGTTTTAGGAAGCATTGTTTCAATAGTCCAAATGGAGGGACAAGTGCCTCATTAGAATATCTTCATTCCTGCCAGATGGTTGTGGGAAGAGGATGGCTGAGCTGGGAGGCAACGGTGCTAGAGTGCTAGTTGATCTGGGTCAGTGCCTAGAGAAACCAAGGCTAGACTCTGAGAAGCAGGCAACATGTGAGGCCTCAAGAATGAGGATGCAGAATAGTAGGGTTCACACATTGCAGAGCAAGTGCATAGACAGGGTGGGGTGGGGTACACATATCTGGGCATGATAGACCTGCTGCAAAACAGCCCTTGTGCACTACATTAAATGTGCACTACATTAAATGTGCACTATATTAAGTGTGCACTGTGTTCTGCCATGCCCATGTAGATAATAGCAAGTGTCTTGCAAAACCCAGTGTCATCAACGTAGACTGTCCCCACAGGATGCCGCCAAATGACTCTCGTGGTGTGTCTCCATTCACTGACAGCACAAAGATCTATTGTCATCTTTCTTTCCCTGTTCTCTGGATTTCTTCTCCAGCCCTGCAGAGGCCCAGTGAGTTTGAAGTGCTCTCACTTCACTGCACACCCCCTCCAGGCATTTAAATGATCTTTTATCATCCCAGTCCATAGAGCAAGGCTCACTAGCCCTGTGCCAAAGATCACTCAGTGAATGAAGCCAAATGCAGGGCTTTAGAGCTGTGTGGATGCACAGCGTTGTGGCGATTGTTAGAGTACAATGTAGTAACATTTTTTGGTTCTTTGGGCCACTAAGGCAGCTGGTTGATGGCATCAGAGGAAAGCTGGCATTTGTGGGTACCTGCTGTTTTAAAAAAATGTTTTTTTTTTCATCTTAGATATGATCCTGGATACCTTAAAAGATTGAAGGAAAGGGTTTCAATTATTTTTCAGATTCACACTGGAGGCCTGTATTCTGCATTCTATACAAATGTGTCTCATAGAAGATTTTGCCTGATGCATGATTCAGGCCCTGTGGAATGCAAGCATCCTCCGAGCAGGTTAGAGCATCAGTGCCCACAGCTCTTCCCACTGGGTTGTTTTGTACATCCTGCCTTTTGTTTTGCTCTCATAGGCTGTCTGCTGATCCAACAACTCCCCTTTCAAAGGACCCCAGTGTACAGGTGGCCCTCAACTTGCCATGTTCAGCTTAACTGTTTTTATTTTTACTTTATGTTGGTGTAAAACTGGTATGTGTTTGGTGGAAATTGTTCTCCAGTCTTGAAGTTTAAATTTTGGTGTTGTTCCTGGACCAGCGATACATAAGACGATAGCTTGAAGGTGCTAAGTATTGACTCAGAAAACACACCTGTCTCTTTAAAGAACAGAATTTATTCCGAGGCTAGATTTGAGTGACCATGGACAGGGGATCAGATATAGGATACCCTGAATTTCATGTTCTAGTCTGGCAACATGATTTTTTTAAAAAAGTTTTACAATTTATTAAAAAGCTAAACATGTAATTAGCCCAATGGTTGGATTTCTGTGTATTTTCTCAGATAAATAAAATTTAACATTGTACATGTCCATGTACATAAGGATTTATAGATTTTCTTGTGACGTCTTAATGCTGTAGGTAACTCAGATGCCCTTTAACTTACAAATGGCTAAACAGAATGTTACACACCACACCATGAGGTATTAGTAACAAAAATGAGCTATTGATACATATAATGACTTAGATGAATCTTCATAGAATTATACTAAGTTTAAAAACTCCAGAAGGGGGATGGTGAGGTGGCTTTGCTGGTAAAGGTGCTTGGTGCCAACCCTGACAACCTGAGTTTGATTCCCAGAACACACACAGTAGAAAGAGAGAAGTGACTCTACAAGCTGTCCTCTGACCTCTGCACAGACCTGCATATGCACATACATGCAAGTAAACAAATGTACAAACATTTTTTTTTTTCATTTGGTGGTCCTGGGGATTTGAATGCTGGGCCTTATGGATGTGAGGCAAGCCTCTACTACTGAGCTAGATGCCTAGCTACCAAAAATTACTTTAAAAATAATAAAAGCCAGATGGTTATATACTCTCTAGTCCTTTATTATATCATTCTTTTAAACCAGCTAGAGAAGTTTCCTTATGTAGCAGATGTCGATCAACACAGAACACCACAAATGGCCTATGTGCAGAGAACTAGAGGTCGCAGAGTGCTTATATCTGAAAAGGACTCCTGTATCAAACGTCTGCCTCCCAAGGCTCAGGGATTATTGTGGAAGAGGGTGCCAAAGATGGTAAGAGCCAGAGATAGTAGAAGACTACAAGGAAACAGAATTTCCCAGACAGTCGGTCAGCTACTCATGTGAACTCACAGCAATAGTGACAACATGCACATGTCATATGCAAGCTCACAACAGATATAATCCCAGCATAGACATGGGGAAATGGGTAAGAAATCCTGGCTCAATCTAGGGAACTGTGGCAGCTGATGGCTGCTAAGAGGGGGTAGAGACAGTCTCCTTCAAGGATGGAACTCTTGGTAGATTAACCAGCTCCAGTGGGTGGACCCACACTGAAGGACATTTAAGGGCACTAACAACTAGTCTCTCTCTCTCTCTCTCTCTCTCTCTCTCTCTCTCTCTCTCTCTCTCTCATTTGGTGGGGATAGTAAGTGAATGTGAGACCAGGGGAGGGGATCTAAATACCATCAAATTATATTGTATGAAAATTGCAAAAATAAAAATTCAACAAAAAGTTTAAAAACAACAAAATTGAAGGAAAATATCTTCATGAGTTTTTATAGCAAAAGAATAACATCATAAATCAAGATGATTCTTAAATTTATTAGTTGGCTTCAGATATTTGATGACATTCTTTGCCTCTGAGCTGGTGGAAGCTACTTCATACATTCCAAAGGATTTACCTGATAGTCAAGGATGTTAGGCCACATACAGATGTGGGCAATAAATGTCTGTTTAGGGGCCCAAGATAGTCTGAGATAATTTGGCTCTAGACCTGAAACATTCCAACTCTTCACAATATTTGAAGTTCTAATCAGTTAGTCAGCCTTGTGGAAAGTTTAACACAAGTGTCTTTTTATTTCCCCTGAAAACTGTAGTTAACACAGGAAGTGGCAACAAACCTTAGCTCCCAATTATCCACTTGAGAATAGAAAGAACTGATGTTTGGTATGTACTGTGCTACTGAACTAAGTTATTTGGTAGGTAAAGTGCACCAAATGTATTTTTGACTTATGATATATTCAACTTACAATAGGCCTATTGGGGTGCAACAGCACTGTACACCAGTCAGAATCCATGTTGTATACTTAATGGTCTTGTGCACTTACTGTAGAAGTTCTGGTGGATGGGAGTGCAGGTCTTGTTCTAACAAACATGAACATTTCCTGAGAGCAGTGATGAGTCCTGAGAAAGGTCTTCATTTTCTTCACTTGCACAAAAGTTGTGTGATAGTTAATATTGGTTGTCAACTTGACAGGGTCAGAGTCACCTGGGAGACTAGCCTTTGGGTGTGCCTATGAAGGAGGTTCTGATTAGGTTAGCCTTGGGGCACTCATCTGTCTGCTTGCTGACGACTGTGGATCATCGTGACCAGCTGCTTCACACTCCTGCCACCACTCTGTCCCCACCATGACAGACTGCACACTCAGTCTGTGAGCCCAAATACACACCTCCTTCCTTAAATTGTTCTTGTCAGCCACAAGACAAGTCAGTGTCTGTGTGGCTGCACCCAGGTGGGAGCTCGTGGAAGAGCTATAGAGACTAGCACTGGCTGGAAGGTGAGGAGGCAGCAGCAAGAACACCATCTCCCTCTTGAGGCTGGAAGCAATGGCCCTATGTCCAGTAAGCGATGGGAAGGGGTGATAGACTCCTGAGGAGGAGGCCTAGGCCCTGTTACCCACAACATCTGGGGTGTAACAATGGCCCCTGCTGAGCCAACAAGGACCAATATCCTTGGAAGTCTTAGCAATAGGTCCAAAAGGCCCAGATTTACATGCACCAGGGGAACCTTATGCTATAAGCAGGCTTTGCCAGCTGTTGTGTGACTTCCTGGGGAGGTATGAGCAAATGTCTGTTTACCCAAATAGAGCTTGGATGACAGACCAAAGAAAAGATTTCATCAAACCTAAGCTTAGTGAACCAGCAAGTTTTGAGGGGGGGGCATTACTTGCAGGATCATGGGTGAGGAGTTACTTATTACAGGATTGGGATGACTCAAAGACAGTTGAATCACTGAAAAGCCCACCCTAGCATGGGGGATGACAGCTCATGAACGCTGCGTTCTCCCAGCTCCTGATCAACTTGCAGACAGCTCAGCCTCTAAGTTTCCTTTCCTTCCTGAGTCTTATTAACAAGTCTCCCTCTGGGAGGAAGCTTTTCATTTGGGAAACAGACACTGTGCAGTTCAGAGTTCCAAAGCAGCGTGCTCCTGCGTGCCACCAGAAGAAGAGAGGCTTAGAGGCTTAGGCAAAGTCTGTCTTTGGCAGGTTTTCAGACTTGTGTGTGTGTGTGTGTGTGTGTGTGTGTGTGTGTGTGTTTTATAAGTGTATATGTGTTCGTGGATATGAGAGCATGTGTGTGTACATATGTGTGGAGGCCAGAGGCCAATGTTGCATGTCTTTCTTAATAACTCTTATTTTTTAAAACTTAATTCCACGTATTGATTTATTTGTATGGATGTGTGTGCTCACGCATGTGTATGGGTGTGTGCATGCCACAGTACACGCTCACATGGAGGTCAGAGAAGAACTTGTAAGGGGTAGTTCTCACCCTGTACCATGTGGGTCCCAGGGATCAAACTCAGGATTTTAGGCTTGATAGCAGGTGCCTTTACTTACTGACCCATCCCTCTGTCCTCCACCTTTTCTCTTGTGAGATGGGGTCTCTCATTGAAACCCAAAGCTCACCTAGTTGGCTACACTGGCTGGCCAGAAAGCCCTAGGGATCCTCCTGTCTCTGCCTCCCCAGAGCTTGGATTACAGGTGTGCAATCCCATACTTGATTTTTTATGTGAATGTTGGGAATCTGAACTCGGGTCCTCGTGCCTGTGTGGCAAGCACTTTATTAAGTAACCCATCTTCCTAGCCTGTCTTTTCCTGTTTTTAAAGCCAAATTTTTATTGAAGTTTTGTGCATTTCATACAACATTTCTCAGTTTTCCCCACTCTTTTTAATTTTTTAAAAAAATTTATTCTTGTATGTGTATGAATGTACTGTCTGCATGTAGGTTTGTGTACCTGTGTCATGCAATGCCGCGGAGGTCAGAAGAAGGTGTTGGATTCCCCTGGAACTGGAGTTAAAGATGATTCTTAGCTGCCATGTGGGTGCTGGGGATCGAACCTGGGTCCTCTGCAAGAGCAGTCAGTGCTCGTAACCGCTAGGCCATCTCTCCAGTCCCTGTTTTTCCCATTCTTTGTAAACATTTGCTCACTCTGCTTATTCACATTTCCATCATGGGAACCTGGCACACCTGGCACATGATGGTTGCTCCAGGTCCCTGTTCTGGCAGAAGGCAGTCCATGTTCTCCTCTCTGGCTGCCTCGACCGTATCCAAGTTTACATGTCCTGTGACATCCCTTCCCAACCTCCCTGTGGTAACAGATCCTGGTGATGCATTCATGATTCCTGGGGAATTAATAGGTTCTCCAACTGTCAAGTGAACAAAGCAAGTCGGAGATCAAATTCACGAAGGCTATATATTTCTAACCCTGCGGCTGCATGGGGAGTATAGCTATCACCTTTCAGCAGGTGGTTGAAGGGGCTTGAAAGGGTTCACAGCGTAAAAACAGGAAGCATTCAATTAGAGTGGCTTTTTAAATTGATCTTTCAGGTGCTCATGTATTCCAGGCTGGCCTCGAACTTCTTATATAGCCTAGAGTAACCCCAAACCTCTAATCATCCTGATTCTGTCTCATGAGGCTGGATTTACAGGGTAATGCCACTACACCTGATTTATGTGGTTCTTGGGATTGATCCAGGGCCCCATGTATTCCAGGCAAGAACTCACTGTACTGACTGAGCTATATCATGAGCCCTTTGTTGAAGAATTTGATATTAAATTAAGATGATAAGGAATTTATTCAAAACAGCTTTCCAGGACTGAGGGGAAATGACTGAGGCTATCTTAAAAACATAATATTCTAAGCGTCTATATGATGTGAGTTTATTATGATTTGTAGTATGTTATAAAAATCCTTTCTATTTTTTCTCATCTTAGGGGAGCTAAGACCCTCCCCCAAGGTCTTAAATGTGAAAGACTTAACCTAGAGCTAGCTCCTTTCCAACCTCCATAGTTTATAGGCTTGGCAGGGGACAGGCATCAGCCCTTGGAGGACATTTTCATTGACTACCAGCATGATTTTCTTTGCAAATGGCGTGTATCATTAGTGCATGAACACTGCACAAGGAAGCTGGTTTTAGTCACAGCTCAGTATGGGGCCCCTGTGGGTGCAATGGGGGAACTGTAATCAGGTGTTCAGAGAGTGGAGGGGTTTTAGTTACAGAGAAATCAGAAGTTTCCCCACCCAGATGCCTAATGAATGCAAATAGGAGGCAGGAGACCAATAAACAGATGTCTCTGTTGCCTGTGAATTTTATTGTGTAGGAGAAAAAAAGGTTATCATGTAAATGAGAACAGACAGCCCACACAAATTATGTATTACTTTTAAACCTACCAGTCAGTGTATAGTCCTGCTCCATTGTTTTGTTCTATCCTGGTTACTTAGACACTTGTCCTTTCCTGCCCAGAGCTTTCGAGTCCTGCTGGAAAGATATAAATGAGCATGCCTGGGATGGATTTTCTAGAGTTGATTAATTGAAGGGAGACAATACACCATGAATGTGGGTGGCATCATCCCATGGGCCGGGGGCCTGGACTGAATAAAAAGAGAAAGGGAGCTGAGCACCAGCATTCGTCTCTGTGCTTCCTGGATACAGATGCCATGTGACCAGCTGCCTCACAGTCCCGCCATCATGATGGGTTCTACCTTTCAACTACAACTCAGAATAAACCCTTCTTTTCTAAAATTGCTCTTGCTAGATATTTTGTCCTGACAATGTGAAAACTGACAACAACAAATGCCAACGAAGTAACTAATCACACACTGTATGCAAAATATTCTGCTCAGTAGTTATTTAGAAGCCTTTTGTTTGCATCAAATGAGTCCAACGAAGGGAATTAGTGGGAATTATCATTAACTGAGGGCTTAATATAGTCTAGGCCTGATCTAATTGTTGCACATTAACTTGCTTGTTCATTACAGTAATCTTGGGGAGTGCATGCTACTATTATTCCTACTTCACAGATGGGGAAATTGAGGCACAGAGGTAGTTAGTAGCCCTCTCGAGGGCACACAGGTAAGGAATGGAAGCTCTGCCACACCTGTCTGCTTCCATTGCCTTTACCCTTATAGCTTTGCCATTTCTTTTCCATTCCACCATTTTTCTGGTCTTTTTGAGACAGGGTCTCCCTATAGCCCCAGCTGGCCTGGAACTTGCTATGTAGAACAGGTTGGCCTTGAACTCACAGATTCACCTGCCTCTGCCTCTTGAGTCCTGGGATTAAAGATGTGTACTACCATGTCTGGGCAGGCTTTTGTTGTTGTTGTTGTTTCTGTGAAAGGGCACATTTTACTTTCATGCCTGATCTCTTTCCATTTATAGTGGGAAAAACTTACTCAAAAGACTGTCTGCTTCTCTGTCTTGAAAGAAAGAAGGTGAAAAAGACAAATAGAGGTCTCTTTCCCTTTTTTTTAGATAGGGGAGAAATATGGGCAGCAGCCCAGTAAAGGGAAACATGGCCTTTGAATCAGATGGGTGTGTGCCGATGCCTCTGTGAATGCTTAGTGTTCATATGAGAATATTTGGTCACTCTTGGCTGAGTCTGTGACTGTGGATACATGTGTAAAGTAAGTAAAATCACATATATCTCAGTGTTTTCCTGAGACCTCAAAGAGCCTGCAGATGTAAAACTCCTGGATTGCCAGGTGTGGTGGTTCACGCCTTTAATCCCAGCACTCAGGAAGCAGAAGAAGGCAGATCTCTGAGAGTTCAAGGCCAGCCTGACCTACATCGTGAGTTCCAGGCCAGCTGGGACTAAAGGGAGACCCTGTCTCAAAAAGACCAAAAAGCTACACCAATAACAAAAAAACCATCCTGGATCACAGTGAGCAATTTTAGTGTGAGTCCCTTGTTTGCCCCTTTCTTTCCTCTTCACAGAACCCAAAAGCAGAGTTCAGGAATAGGTCAAAATTTTATGAAGTACTGTTGGACATAAATAAAAATGGGGTTACTGGTCACATACAGTTTCCTTGTAGACTCTATTCTTCTTGGGGGGAAATGGAAAAGCTCCTAATAACTAGCTCACCAAAGAGAATGCGAGTGAGGGTTTGAGGAAATAGCCCAGTCAGTAAAGTGCTTGTCTTGTAGGCATGAAGACCCAAGTTCACATAAGACCCTAAAGAAGAAAGGTATATGTGCTCTTAATCCCAGCACTGTGGAGACAAAAACAGATGGATCCTGTGGAGTAGCTGGCCAGCTAGCTGAGCCTACTTGACAAGTTTTAGGTCAGCGAGAGGGCCTGTCTCAAAAGAACAAGGTAGATGGTGACCAAGGCGTGACAGCTGAGGTTGTCCTTTGGCCTCTCTACCCCCAGCATGAATGCATATACACACACTTACACACATAAACATGCACATGTACATATCCACCCTTACCCTCCTATGCCCACACAGGAATATAACTTACATATATTAAGGATTACTGAGTTGGATGCTCTTTTGCTGGGTCAGGCGTGGTAAAAACACAGCTCTAAGGCATGGATTGTCAGGAAGCAAAGGAAGTACCTGGCCTGTGGGCTAGTATCCCCTCATGACTGGCATGTTGAATTGCTCTTGGGTTTCTGGATCCCAGATGAACCCGGTGAGCCGAATATTGACTGTGCCCCTGGGAAAGCTTCTTTAGACTCTGTGCCTGACAAGTGCCTCATGCCTGGTTAGTAGCAAAGAATAGGAACAAGTATTTGTGAGAAAAAAATGTGTGAGGGAGAGAAATAAGCTATGCAATTTTAAGTTTTCTTCTGTAATTTTTCTTGCGAATCCCTGCTGAACTCAGAGTGATTAAGATAATAAAAAAGTATTGTCATTTTGTTGACCTACCCTTGGGACTCATAAGAGAGTCATCATGAACTTAAAATTTTAGTGTGTGGCTACTAGTATCACATTAACTTTTCATGTTCTTTACTTTCCTTAATAATTATGCTGCTTCAGATAATTTTTTCCTCAGTGACTCTCTGGTGTATGTTATATGTAATTCCCAAAGTTTCAAAGAAAAGTTCCATTAGGCCTAAAAGATTATTATGGGAAATATGAGTGGCTTTTGTGCTCAACATTAGTGTCCTTTCTTGTGATAAGAGTGGCTTGATTCTCCTTTTTAGCCTTTGAGGAAAGTGCTTTGTGCAAATGGACTCATTATAGGCTACAGGGTGTGTCACACGATTTAAGATAGACAGTGCAGTGTAGTTTCCCAGCCAAGGTGATTCATTCAGAAGAGGCTTGGGACCCAAGTCAGGTTTGTTTAGCTCAGTATGACCCTATCCAGGGATTATGGATATGGTGGTGTGGGACCTGCGTTTTCTTTCTTCTGGATGATCCATCTGTTGTATAGCAATTTCCTCTGAGATAAAGCCTCCCATTTTGGAGGGAAGCTGGGTAAACAACAGGATGTTTTGAGGAAGTCAAACATTCCCTCCTCCTCCTCCTCCTCCTCTTCCTCTTCCTCTTCCTCTTATTCCTCCTATTCCTCCTCTTCCTCTTCCTCCTCCTCTTCCTCTCCTCCTCTCCTCCTCCTCCTCTCCTCCTCCTCCTTCTTCTTTTTCTTCCTATTGACACTAATTAGTGTTGTTTATATGTGCATCGAGTATATTAGTGTATTGCCTGCATGTAGGTAAGTGCACTCAAATTGTGCATTGCCTATAGAGGTCAGAAGAGGGCCTGGAATTGGAGTTACAGTTAGTTGCCATGTGGGTGCTGGGAATCAAATCTGAGACATCTGCAAGAGCAGCCAGGGCTTTTAATTTCTGAGCAGTGTCTCCAGCCCTTGGCTTCTACTTCTTTATCTTCTGTGGAACACTTCTGTAGTTGTAAGAGTAGTTTTAAAAGGCTTTCTGACAATCTGCTAGTCCTTGGTGTGCATGTGAACCTCCACATAGTACTGAGTATAAAGTGAAGACTCAGACACATGCTAAGGTAGTGTTTCTAGGTGGGAGTGAGATGATGTTTCATGATATCATACAGGAATGACCATGGTGCTTTGACTGGAATACTAGTCTTATGATGGCTTCAAACAGAAAGTACCCATGCCTTCACCATAGCCTTCAGAGAATCTGACAATACAAAGTAACATCGCTTCTTTTTTTTGTTTTGTTTTTTTTTTCTTCTGGTCTTTCAAGACAGGGTCTCCCTCTAGCCCCTAGCCCCAGCTGTCCTGGAATTCACTCTGTAGACCAGTCTGACCTTGAACTCACAAAGATCCACCTGCCTCTGCCTCCCAAGTGCTAGGATTAAAGGCATGCGCCACCACGCCCGGCACAAAGTACAACTTCTAAGAAGAAATTCATCATGTTTAGAGACAGAGTGCAGCCACTCCTTACAGGAAGACGGGCAAGTTGCTTCCAAATGTTTGCAGTCATGTGAGGTGTGTGTTGATAATTTGAATATATCTATAAATTCTTAGGATGCCTCATGATTCTTTATAAAGAATTGAAAGCTTTATGTTATAAGGCCTGATATTCTGTGGTGGCTGAGCTGTAAGTGAGCTGGCTTCGTAGCCCATCCCCGGGGGCCTGTAACTTGAGGTGTAGCATTCCTAAGCATGTCACTCCTGAGGCACACACACCTTAGTCTCCAGGACCAAATGGTACATCTGTGATGAAAACCTAATCTCAGGAGACAAATGGTACAGAACTTGGCTGTTGTAAAAAGTGCATGCAGACTTCCCTTTGTCCCAGCCCCATCTTTATTAGGAGTCCACCAAAGCTACTGTATAAGACTCTAAAACCCCTGCAATAAATGAGTTTTTTGGCCCTCTGACACTGACTCCCAGATCTCTCTTTGATCTGTTGGGCTCACTCATGCTACCTCTCTCCTTATTCCCTCCTGCGGCCCTGGGTCTCTGAGCTACAGCCATGCACGGCTTCCACACTAAGGGCTGCAAGGCTGATGACCAGAGAGGGCAGGACCCTCATGAAACAGAGGAAGCCCACACTCAGTGGCTCCTGTTGGGCAGTTATTTCCCTCAAACTGAAACCTTCTCACTGCAGGGAAACTTGATAAGACTCAGGAAGTAAATGAAATCAACAAGGTTCAGGAAGTAAATAAAACTCAGAAGTCTCAGAAAGCTCCTGAAACTTAGTTCCCAGACCCCATTAGCAAGGTTTACAGACAGTACAGGCATTGGGAAGAGGACACTTTCCAACCCATTGAACTGCCTGCAAGTCTTGCAGAGTTCCAGGGATGCAGCTGTCATGAGCTTCATCCTTGCTGAGGTGGGCTCCCAGTGATGCAGCTGCCTCTGAGTGGTCCCTGCTTCTGTAAGGAACTCTCGCCATACTCCTCTATGTAACCCTTATAAACTCAGTGGTTCACCATCTAGATTGGAACCGTTTTTTTTTTTTTGGTCTGTCATTGCTTCCCTGTCTGGCATGAATAGACATTTGTTCATGTCTCCCCCTGGAAAAGTAACATAACTCCTGCACAGAGAACATGGATTAATCAATTTAGGATCCACAAAAAGCTCCTCAAGTCCCCACCAAAACTTTGCCTTTAGCTACACTGATACTGTTAAATATTTGGCACATAGATATTAAGTGATTACCGTGCTCTAGTATCATTACCAGTTTCTTGGTAAGAATGAAATAAATATGGATTTCAGAACTCACTTTCTGTGGTGCATTAAACATTTAGGTTGAGGGGCTGGAGAGATGGCTCAGCTGGTTAAGAGCACTGGCTGATCTTGCAGAAGACCAGGGTTTGAATTTTAACACCCACAGGTTGGCTAACAACTGTCCAAAATTCTAGTTCTAGGGGATCTGATGCCTTCTCCTTCTGTGCGCACTGCATGACATGGATGCACTTACACACGTGCTGGCATAAGACTCATTACAAAAGTTAAAAAGTCTGTAACACTCAAAACATCAATAAAAGCATTATAAGAAATAATAAAAAATTAAATATTAAGGTACATAGCTATTATATGTATTTTCACCATATTGTTGGACCAGCCATACAGTGTATTCTTTTGTACCTTTTAATATCATTCATCAGTGAGGATCTGTAGGCATGACACATCTGATTACATTTTCGTGCCTCGATTAGCTGTTTTTTTTTTCATGATATTTTTGATGAGAATATTAGGCAAAGTTTCTACTACTGAGGTACATTCTGAGCCCTTCCCAATTTTTTATAGTCATGGTTTTGGTATCTAGAGTGAAGATAAGCTTCTTGAAGTATTCTATCTTAACAAGACTTATTTCTGCCAGAGCCTGCTATCCGTTACACCAGCACATAAACAGACCACTATCTTGACGTATTTTTTCATGGCTTTCTATGGAGAAATTCTTGCTGACAGTCTTTGCCGTTGAAGAGTTATATATTATGTCTGCGGAAGGCCAGAAAACAATTCTTTAGTTCCAGTCATCCATCCCCAAACAACAGCATTGAATTCTTTACTTAAAAAAAAAAAAAGCACACTTCCCTAGCTGGTTTTGAGAGATCCACTTTTGCAACCAATTTAGCTCGTGAGATGTATTAATCCAGATTATGAATTACATCAGAAGGCCAGCTCTACGATAAATGCAATCTCGTTCCCTTCACTCCCGCCTCAACTGTCATCACACCCATGTTGGAGGCAGACTCCCCTTGTCTCCCCCTGAGCAAAGCTGTGGCACCACATTGAGGCAACTTTCTTTGAAAATGACACTTTTTAGCCGGGCATGGTGGCGCACGCCTTTAATCCTAGCACTTGGGAGGCAAAGGCAGGCGGATCTTTGTGAGTTCAAGGCCAGCCTGGTCTACAGAGGGAGTTCCAGGGCAGCTGGGGCCACAGGGAGACCCTGTCTCGAAAAGACCAAAAAAAAAAGAAAATGACACTTTTTTTTTTTCTGGAGCCAACATTAGTGAAGTGGTTACTGCATGTCAGTCATTTTTCTTTTCTTTTTCTTTTTTTTTTTTTGAGACAGGGTCTCTCTGTAGCTCTGGCTGTCCTGGAACTCACACTGTAGACCAGGCTGGCCTTGAACTCACAGAGATCCGCCTGCCTCTGCCTCCCATGTGCTTGGACCACCACACCCGGCCTTATGTCAGTCATTTATTTGATGTTAACTGTAGGCCCACAAGGTCGGTTTCCTTTCCTTTCCCTTCTTTTCCTTTCCCTCCTGTGTCCTCTTCAACTCTTTTGAGACAGGGTCTCATGTAGCCCGAGTGGTCCACAAACTTACCATGTAGCCAAGGATGATCTTGAATTTTTGATCCTGCGGTCTTCCACGTACTAGATTACAGGTGCATGCCCCCACACCCGATTTCCTGGTTCGGAGGCTTCGAACCCAGGGCTCCATGTGTACTGTGCGAGCACCCTGCCAACAGAGCTACATCCCTGCCTTCCGAAGATCAAAATCTTGAAAATACAATTCTGGGAAAAAGTTCTTTAAAAGACATTTATTTACATCTTCAAAAGGACTTTGTTTCAGCAACATAATAAAACAGAACAGAGCATGTTGCAAGCCTCGTCACACAACAAAATAGGGAATAATAACATATTTTATTGGACTAAATACCCAGTTATACGAATGATAGTCACTCACATGGCTCCAGCAGTTATGAGCAGATGAACCATATTCATAAAGAAACAGACCGAACAGCAAATTTTATAAACAGGCCCTTTTCAAAATTTTTATTTATTTATTTATTATTTTTTATATGTATGAGTGTGCTGTCTGCATGTAGGTTGGTGCACCTGTGTCATGCAATGCCGCGGAGGTCAGAAGAGGGCATCGGATTCCCTTGGAACTGGAGTTAAAGATGGTTCTTAGCCACCATGTGGGTGCTGGGAATCGAACCTGGGTCCTCTGCAAGAGCAGTCCGCACTCTTAACCACTGAGCCATCTCTCTAACCCCAAACATATGTACTTTTGTTTGGTCACTGTGTACATTCAGTTTTTTGGGTATGTGTTCATGTGCACATAGGCATATGTATGTGTACATGTATGTGCGTGCAGGTGGAGGTCACAAGGTGACATCTTCCTCATTTGCTTTGCATTCTTTTTCTTGTTAATACAGGGTCTCTTGCTGAACCTGGAGCTCAATGATTTGACTGGGCTGGCTGGCCTGCAAACTCCAGGGTTCCCCTGGTCACCCTCACCAGTGGTAGGGTTCCACACATGCGTGGTCACACTCTGCTGTTTCCAGTGGTGCTAGAGATCTGAACTCTTTTTCTTTTGCTTGTGCAGCAAACGGTTATGGACTAAGCATCCCCCCCACCCACAAGATTTTTTCGATGAGATTAATCAAAGATTGTTATGCATTACCACTATGTGTGCAGTGGCCCAAAGTGACAATATCAAAAGAAATTGTATTTTTCACAAATACAAGTATACAAAAGGGACATAACTTCATTGACTGAGGAAGTTTCAGTGTTTTTATAATCATACACAATTATTACAGAATAAACTTCTCCTGAACTTACTAAGGTGCTTGACACCTTCAGGCCTTTATTGTAATACATTGTTATGTGACACAGTAAGTGCTCAGAAGTGTTCTTGGGGAAGGGTAGGATCTCCCAGCAGGTATGTTCTCTGTGCCAGGCACAGGAAATGCCCAGAGCCATGGGAACTCAACTCAGATTTCTAATGACACAATTTGGACCTCTCCGGAAGACATTTGGAAAGAATGAAAACAGATTGCAATACTGGAGACTTACTACTAGGTTCTAAACCAAGAGCTTATGTGGGTTATCTCACTTAATCTTGAGCACCTTTCTGAGGAGCCGTTATTTGCATTTGGCAAGGGGATTCAGTGAGCAGAGCTAGGATTTGACCCTTGCATTCGAACTGACAGCTTGCATGCTGCCCTTTGGCTCTTCTGGGGTGTTCATGTAGGATGCCAGCCCTGCATTCCTTCACAACTGGACAACTCCTCGGCAGAGTCCCTCAGACCCTCTCCATTTACTCTGGCCTCATTTTCTTTATTATTCCATTGTGAAATTCTGCCTACTAGAAATAATCTTAAAGAAACAACTATCTAGTGGGGTCTCTATCTGAAGTACTTCGTCTGAGCATTGGGACTTCCAGATAGGACTGAAGTTTCTGAAAAAGACAGTATAAAGAGTTTGGCTAAATGTGAATATTTATATTTTTTGCAGATAATTAACTATGGCAGCTTGTAAGTAAAATATTTTCCAGTACTCATGCACACTATGCAGTGTAGTGTTATCTTTTGATTAAACAACATATGTTTTCTAATAATGCATATGTATGAGAGAGAGGTGACAATATGCCCATAATTCTGAATTTTCTTAGATTTGAGTGGGTGCCAACCAGATTTTCATGTACTTCAGCAAGGAAGTCTGTTGATTATGACTTTTCCTTTTTTTCCTAATCTAGTTAAAACTATATCATTATTGTAATAATATATTAGTATAAGGAGTAGGTACTGGGTTAAATTTGGTAGTGTGAAAATTACTGGTTAGCTTTCTGTCACAGTTACAAAGTATCTGAGATAATCAATGTTCTAATTCACTTTCTATTGCTGTGGTAAAACAAAAATGAAAAGCAATTTGGGGAGGAAAGGGTTTATTTGTCTTATAGCTTACAGTCCATCACCAAGGGAAGCCAAGGCAGGAACTCAGGGCAGGAACCTGGAGCAGGAACTGAAGCAGACCAAAGGGGAACACAGCTTACCAGCTTACTTCTGGTGGCTTGCTCAACTACCTTTCCTATTATACAGCCCAAGTCCGCCTGCCCAGGGATGACACTGCCCACAGTGGGCTGGACCTGCCTACATCAATTAGCAATCAAGAAAACCACCCACAGGCATACCCATAGGCAAATCTGACAGAGAAAACCCCTCAACTGAGGGTTCCTAATTCCCAGGCTTATTTTGACTCACAGTCTTGATGCTCTCAGCTTGTGGTCATTTGTATTGAGAACAATCATGGCAAGATCACGTGACAGAGCAAAACCACTCATGGCCTAGAAGCATTAGAGGAAGATGATAACAGGCCTCACAATCTTCTCTGAGGGTGTATTATTTAAAACAATACTTTATTATTGATACTTTTTATGTCTATGATTGTATTGCTTGGATGTATGTAAGTACACCTGTATTGTGCAATGCCCAAGGTGGTCAGAAGAGGGTGTCCAATTCCCTGGAACTGAAGTTACAGATGGTTGTTAGCCACCATGTGGGTGCTAGGAACTGAATCCAGGTCCTGTGAAAGAGCAGCGAGTGCTCTTAACCACTGAGCCTTTTCTCTATCCCAGTTTAAGGGTATATTTATTATTATTATTATTATTATTTGATTTCATGTGTACGTGTGTATTGCCTGCATGTATGTGAGTATGCCCATGTTGTGCAGTGCTCCTGGAGGACAGAAGAGGGTGGTGAATCCCCTGGAACTGGAATTATAGATAGTTGTTAACTACTATGTTGGTGTTGGGATTCCGACTTGGGTCTTCTGCAAGATCAGCCAGTGCTCTTGACCACTGAGCCATCTCTCCAGCTCCCAAAGGGTATGCTCTTAATGACTTAAATATGTCTTAAAAGTTCCACAGTTTCTCAATGACTTCATCTTGGGACCAGTTCTTTAACAGTTGACCTTTTGGAGAGATGTTCCAGAGCAAAACTGTAGTAGAAAGAAAATCAGAAATTTCATGAACTTGGGCTTGACTTAGTATTGAAATACAACTTGCTTTCTAGATCAGTAGTTGTTGAATGACTTTTCCTGGTAGATATAAAATTAAAACCTGTCCCTGTGTTAGTTAATGTTGATTGTCAACTTGACAGGATCTAGAATCACCTATGAGATAAACTTCTGGGAATGTCTGTGAGGGAGTTTCTAGGGGCTAAGTGATATTGAAAGACCCACCCTGAATGCATCCAGCACCATTCCAGGGCTCTAAGTCTGGAGTAGAACTGATACAACCTGGCTTCAGAGTGCGGCCATGGATCCTTAGGAGGGAAGCAAGATTGGAAAAATGACCCCTTTCACCCACAGTAGTTTCTACTTTTGTGAAGTAGGTAATTTCCTTTCATGTTTAGTAAGCTTCTCTTTCCCCATTACACCACAAGGAAAAGCAATGTTGGGTCCCACTATCATCTCAACCAACCTGTAGCCATTTCTACACAGGTATTCTGACAGAGGATACTATTCTAGCTATTTCTGTGCTCATAGATAAAATCAGAGAATCCAGTCCCTGTGTCAATAGGGGCACAGGTACACTTTAGGATCAGTGGAGGAGGAGAAGGGGAGGATTGCCGGGATAGGGTTATTTATTTATTTATTTATTTATTGGTATTTTTGAGACAGGGTCTCCCTTTTAGTCCCAGCTGGCCTGGAGCTCTCTCTGTAGACCAGGCTGGCCTTGAACTCGCAGAGATCTGCCTGCCTCTGCCTCCTGAGTGCTGGGATTAAAGGCATGCACCACCACACCTGGCCCAGGATGGGGTTATTTATTTTTTTTTATTTTAATTTTTTTAAAATTTTATTTATTTATTTATTTATTTATGTGTATGAGTGTACTGTTTGCATGCAGGCATGTGCACCTGTGTCGTGCAATGCTGCGGAGGTCAGAAGAGAGTCTCGGATTCCCCTGGAACTGGAGTTCTCCTGGAATTAGAGTTAAAGACGGTTCTTAGCCGCCTTGTGGGTGCTGGGGATCGAACCCAGGTCCTCTGCAAGAGCAGTAGGTGCTCTTAACCGCTAGGCTATCTCTCCAGCCCAGGACGGGGTTATTTAAACTCAAAGAAAACCCAGCCCTTGTAATCAAGTGGAATCCCAGCTCTGGGTCCCCTTCTCTACCAGAGAAGCCTGTAATGCATGCTGATAAACTTCACTTTTCTTGTCTTTTAATGTGTGTGTGTGTGTGTGTGTGTGTGTGTGCGTGTGTGTGTGTGTGTGTGTGTTTGAGACAAGGTCTCTCGGTAGCCCCAGCTGGTCTGGAACTCACTCTGTAGACCAGGCTGGCCTTGAACTCACAGAGATCAGCCTGCCTCTGCCTCCTGAGTGCTAGGATTAAAGTTGTACACCACCACGCCTGGCATCTTTTAATTTTTTAATTGATGGAGAAAAAGACCCACCAGCTAGCTGGTGTTAAGAGCACTATCTGGTGTTAAAGCAAAGACACAGACAAAATTAGACTCTAGGAAAGTTACACATTATATACAATCTCTCTCCTTGCCCTTATAAAGAATTCTTCTGGTCTTGGCAAACACTGTCCAAACATGGGAAGGATGTCTGCTTTTTCCACAGTCTGGTATGTGAACAAGTTAAATGTTATCTTGGTGCAAGAGGGTTTACTGTGGCTAGGACTCAAAGGGCTAGTCTCATTACAGTGGGTTTGATCTTTAGGTATGTCAGTCTTGCTTGTGAGGAGTAAAACATTAAGAGCACTATTACAAAGTTCTGTTATTCCTATATATGTCAACAAGAATATTTATTATTAGGCTTATTATTAGGGAGTACATAAGGTTCTTGTCAAATATGTGTTAGTACTTACTCATCTGCCACAGAGAACATATTAAGTTCATTTTTACTCCTCACAAGCAAGACCGACATACCTAAAGATCAAACCCACTGTAACTTTGTTCTCTGTGGCAGATGAGTAAGTACTAACACACATTTGACAAGAACCTTATGTACTCCCTAATAATAAGCCTAATAATAAATATTCTTGTTGACATATATAGGAATAACAGAACTTTGTAATAGTGCTCTTAATGTTTTATATTTATAAGCCTCTACTTCAGGTCCGTGTTAAACGCTGTAAGAAGGCAGAACTTTCCACTTTTAGATTTAAGTTGACACAGGACAGGAGAGACAAAACCATGAAAACCACAGTCTGTGAGTGCCTTGAAGAATGCTGCCTCTTGTAGTGGTCTTAAGGAAACACCTGTTGTAATGTGTCTTCTTTGTTCAAATAGCTGAACTTGTACGGGCATGAGCATCATATGTTACTCAGAAATGTCAGAACCCTTGCTTACACTTGCCTGAAATACCTTTTTAAAAAATGCTGACTGTAATAACCTAACTGTGCCAGAAGTCTCAAGTCCACTAATAGGATTACTGCCAAGGGATTCCAGAAGAAATCCTATAAAAACCTGTATATATGTTTCTGATCCAGGCCTCAGTTTCTCTGGAGCAAGTTAACTCAATCTGAGGCCCATGTGCAATAAAGAATAAACTTCTGCTTTCTGAGTATGGTTGTAGGCTTCTCGTTGTGGGATGCCAGTCTCTGTTTAATTTCTGTGACTCTTGGTACACTTGTTAAACAGATTGCCTGCCTCTGCCTAGAACTTCTGCTTCAGTATATCTGGGCAGGGCTTGAGAAACTTTGTTCCTAGCAGAATTCTGGATGCTTCTGGTATTCTGGTCTGAGGAGTATACTATGGGAACCACCAACATATGTTACCATTTGGACTGTGCAAAATAACATGTGAATACATTAGTTCCTAGTATGACAGTAGTTTATGCTGTACTGCTCTGAGAGAGTCACATGCATAAGCCTTTGCCAAAGGTACAAGTGGTTTGATAAAGCAGTACCTGGCATAAAATCAGCTTGTAGCTGTCAAGACATTACAGACTGTATCATCTTTTTTGGTGTGTGTGTGTGTGTGTGTGTGTGTGTGTGTGTGTGTTAATGTTCATGTGTTTGTTCTCATGTGTGTATAAGACTAGAGAAAAAAAATCAGGTGCTCTTCCTCAGATGCCCTCTAACTTTATTTATTTATTTTTTTTTGGCTTCCAGGTCTCTCATTGGCCTAAAAGTCACTGATTACCCTCATCTAGTTGACCAGCCAGCCCCAGGGATCTCCCTGTTTCTGCTTCCCCACACTGGGAATACAAATGTGTCCTGATGCACAACTTCTTAAAGTGCATTCTGGGGGATTTAGCTGAGGCAAGCACTTTACCAGCTGAGCCATCCCCCAGCCTCTGAAAACTAAATCTTACTTATATATTCTTAGGTTATTATTAGTGTTTTGCTGTTGCATTCAATAGAACGTCAAAAACACATGATGATAAACAGAATATATGGGGACATATCCACAGCGCCTTAGCAGGAACATTGTCTGCTCAGATTGGCTTGCTGGTTAGTGTTTCAATCTTTGTTCACTTTTCTCCACAACTCCTCGAATTTTTATAGGTTTACCAAATCAGTTCTGAAGAATCTGGCCATGATACAGTTCTTTTTTGGTTAAGTGCTATGATTTAGCACAGTTAAAATAAGTATACAATGCCTAACTAAAATCAACGGAAATCTAAGAATCTGACAAACAACCCGATTGCTTATACCATGGCTCATTGAGTAGCATCCTGTGATGAGTAGGAGTATTATTTTTGGAATGAGTGTTAGAACTCAGATCTGGCGTGGTTAGAGAAAGGAGTCTCTAGGAATCCATAGACTCTCTCTCTTAATTTAAGCTCAGGTGACTAAGCCAGAGGCATCCTTCCCCTTGCTTTCCATCACAACTTTAATGTCCTTTTCTGCCTCAGAGATTCATGAAGAATATGTCAACTTTAATCAGCAGCTGAGTTGTACAGGTTGCTGGATTCTGAAAGGAGGGCTTTGGGCCACTGTGGAGAAGCATGAGGACGATGAAGGAGTGAACCACGTGCAGCATTCTAGCCTACAAACTATGAGTTAGAGTTAAAAAACAGCAGGCATAAGATCACTCTGACCTTCATCCTTTTTCTGAAAAGCAGGGGACGAAATTCCTACGTGAAAGATGGCTCTGTATACCAGAAGGGAAGCACGTAATATCAAGAGGGGAAGTTGGCCTGGGGAGATGGCTCAGTCAGTGAAGTGCTTGCTGTACAACACAAAGGACCCAAGCTTGAGTCCCAGAATGCATATAAAAAAAAGCTAGCATGGCAGTATGTACTTTTAATCCCATAGTTTGGGAGTTAGAGGCAAGCAGATCCATGGGGCTTCCTGGCCAGCAAATCTAGCCTACTGCGTGAGTTCCAAAACACTGATAGATCTCTGAAAAACTAGGGTACATAGCAACTAAGAAATGTTGGCTGGGGTTATCCTCTGGATTCCACATAGACATGCACACTAGTGTATATATTCATGTACACAAACAAATGTGTACACATGTATACACATACACACACATACACACACACAAACAAAAAAGAGGAAGTTGAGGTCAGGGAAATATGCGCAAAGTTATTAGGTCAACCCTAAACCTCCTAGCCATTTCTCCGTCAGTTAACTACCTCAGTCCAACGCTATCCACTTCACCATGTTTTCACAGTTTATTTTCTCTGTTGAATTCAGCTATGTGACAGTTAATTTTAATTGTAAAATTGATATAATTTAGAATCACCTGGGAAGAGACTCTCAATGAGGGAATTTTCTAGATCAGGCTGGCCCGTGGGTATACCTGTGGGAAACTGTCTTGTTTGCCCTAAGTGATGTGGGAAGATCCCATCCACTGTGGGCAGCACCATTCTGTAGGCAGGGGAGCCTGGACCGTATACATGAGCATGAACAGCGTGCTTTAATTTCTCCTTCTGCTCTTGGCTGTGGTACTGACTAGCTGACTCACGTTCCTCCCTTGACTTCCCTGTTGTGATGGGCTACAATCTGGAGTTGTGAGCTACAATAAACCCTTTCTCCTTTAAGTTTCCCTTAGTAGAGGTATTTATCACAGCAGCTGAAATGAAACTAGAACAGTATATATGTGTTTATCTCTAGCCATCTTTATTTCGTCATGAACACTGTTTCATGTAAAATTGTAATAACAAATTTCTATGCTTTCATTCTGTTAACCTGTCTTAGGTCAATTTTATTATCAGGATCAGCTGTAAATCTCAAGAAATTCAAGGTAAAATTTGTCTCCTTTATAGCACTGAGGCATAGAATTAATGAATCTGCCATGGCAGTGACTCTCAACTTGAGGCCTTTTAGCCTGGCTTCAGGGCAGTGTGACAATGTTTGGAGGTGATTTTGGTTGTGACAACAGGAGACTAGATCTAGGGGATAGAACCTAAGAATGCTGCTAAACAATGCTGAATGACCATGAGAAAATTGTCCAGCTGAGGATAAGAAACCCTAGCCTGGGTACATGAATAAGGAGCTGTACACCCTTGTTGTGTGACTTTTCCTGGGAGGCCATTAATGAACACTTATTGGCCCCAGATAATGCACTGACGACAGGCCCCCAAATGATTCCACCTATCTAGTTTAGTGAACTGGTGCGTTCATTGGAGTTACTTTTCAGAGTTTGGGTGAAAGGCAACTTACAGGAACACAGATCGCTCTGCTGCATCATCAGGAGTCTGCTCCTACATGGGTGATGACTCATTCATGCTGCATTCCTGGAGCTCCCTGCATGACTTGTAGTCAGCTTCCTCAGTTGGACTCAGTTGAACAGTCTCCCCCCAGTGCTTGTTATAACTGCAAGGGGGGCCTTCAGAATCTTTTAAGTTCCATTAAGTAATGGAATGCTTCAGCTTGGAGGAAATAGCTCCACAGTAACTTTCAATTCTTTGGGTGCCTAGTAAGTCACTTCAGCCTATGGTGCCTCCATTTCCAGTGAGAGTATGGGAAAGACTCGTGTGATTCCTGGGGGCACCTGCTGCTCTCCAGTCATCCAGGTGGAAGGGGCAGGTAGATAAGATCGTTAGATGGGGGCGTTTGTGAGGCAAGGCTCCAGCTCTTTCATCAGCTCCTGCAAGCCAGAAGACCTTGACTTCAAAGTCTGAGAAACAAACAGGCCCTTTCCTGTTATCATCCTGTGGAGTTGCAGAAGTCATTAAATAGCAGTTTGAAGGAAGAGTGATGATTTCTTTCCCTTCAAAACCATGTTTAGTTAATTTATTCTGACTGAATGTGGAGCGACCCGGCGATGGACGTGTGGAAATACATGCCTATTCCTCATTATCTCTAATGGGAGTTTCAAAGCTGCACACAGATTTAGTATCCTATTTGGTCTGACTTGTATAACACCTGTCAGTAGGCTGCTTTCCTGCTATGTCATTAATATTTAAATAATGCGATTTAAAGGTCAAACTGTGCCTATGGCAATATTAAAATACAGCATTCCTTTTTTCTAGATGGTGATGTGCAGGGCTGTGAATACAGACTTACAGGAGATAGTGGAAGGCAGTAGCCCTGCGGAGGAGAGAGAAGAGACACCATCAATACGTTCATTGCATTAATAGAACTAATAAATTCATGACTTACGTTTTCTTTTCTGTACAGAAATGTGCAGTGTTGAGTTGAACTGCAGAATAACTAAGCTAGAGATGAGAACTAGCAAAACAAATCTGGGATGAATAGGACAGGTGAATGTGGAAAAGTTTCACCTCTGCTTTACCCCCTGACTTCCTGTCTATCCTCTCTCCCTGCTGTTCACCTGCCCCCTTCCTTCACGGCCTCTCTTCCTCCCTAGTCCTCTGATTCCTTTCCTTCCATGGTGTATTTGTCCTTGCAAATGCCCTGACTCACCCTCTTACTTCCCTGCACTGTAATGCATCTGTATTAGTTAGTTTTCTTATTACTGTGATAAAATTCCTGTTAAGAAGCCATTGGGAGGGTTTATTTCTGCTTGCAGTTCAAGAGGATCTAGTCCACGATGGTGGGGAAGGCATGGTGGCAGGCATGTGAGGCAGCTGTTCACATTGTATCTGCAGTCAGGAAACAGAGAGAGATGAATACTGGTGCTCAGCTCACCTTCTTTGCGCAGTCCAGAACCAAAGCCCGGGGAATGGAGCTGCGCACTTTTAGGGTGGGTCTTCCCATCTCAATGAACCTGATAAAGATAATCCCTCTCAGGCCTGGCCAGAGGGTAATCTAATCTACATAATCTCTTGGGGGCATGTGCAGAGAGTAGTCTTCCAGGTGATTCTAGATCCTGTCAAGTTTATAACCAATATTAATCGTCATGACATCTGATTTTTAGTGGAAAGAGCTGGTCGCCAGCATTGTTGCTTCATGAAAGAAATCTATATGATTTGAATGCTAGTGTCTCTTCAAAATTCCTAAATTGAAATTCTAAGCCCTAAAGGGATGATATCGGAGGTGATCCTTTGGCAGGCAGAGTAGAAAGCCAGATTCTCCACTGATACTCTACTGAGAGAAGGGACACTTGCCCCTACTACAGCGGAAAATTCTATAGAAAGGCACCATCCATGGCGAGGAACTCCTCACTAGATACCCAGCCTGTTGGTACCTTGGTCCTGAACTTCTGGTCTGCAGAACTGTGGAAAACAAGTTTCCATTGTATGGTATTTTGTTGCAGCCACCTAAAAGGACTGGGAGAAGCTTAGTGATGAATGTGTGACTATGTTACTATGGAAATGGTAGCAAACATTTGTTGCTTATTCCATTTCTTTCTAGTTTCTTCGCTTCCTTCTATCAGGTCATGGTATGATCATCCCCCAAGCTGGGGATGGTATGGTGGGTGTAGTGGTTTGAATAAGAACGTCCCCCATAGTCTCCAAGTATTTGGACATTTTGATTCCAGTAGGTGGTGCTGTTTTTGGAGTTCTTAAAAGCTCTGACCTTGCTGGAGGAAGCACATCACTGGGGGTAGGCTTAGAGAGTTCTTAAGTGGCTCTCCAGTCGCTCTCTGCTTCCTGTGCCTGCTTGCAGATGTGAGCCTCTGCTTTCTGCTTCTGCTTTGGCACCTCTTGCCACTGTGCCTCCCAAGTATGATGGACTCTAACTTCTGGAACTGTAAGCTCGAATAAACTCTTCTGTTTATAAATTCCCTTGATCACAATATTTCATCTCAGCAACAGAACAGTAACTAATACCTAATACAGTGGGTGACTTGGGTATGATGTCAGTCTCTTACACACACATAACCCCCCCATACACACACACACACACACACACACACACACACACACACACGGGCTTAGAGAATCAATGGAACACTATAAAATGAAGCTTGGTTAGATAATCAAGAAAATTAGGGGCTGGAGGGATGGCTCAGTAGTTTAGATTGTGCGCTGCTCTTCCAGAGGCCCTGAGTTCTGTTCCAAGCACTGATGTCAAGTAGTTCACAAGCACCTGTAACTCCAGCCCAGGGGACCAGATGCCGTATTCTGGCTTCTGTGTCTGTACAAACATGGTATACACTCATACAGAAACACAGACACAATAAATTAAAAAATATTAAAATCAGGGCTAGATTTTTCTGTCATCTGTGGTGGAAGTGTGGGAAGAGAAAGTTTTTTTTTCAAGTTTTCAAGAGTAAGAGGAATCTTACCTATCTTTACAAAATGAAAATATACAGGACTTCTCCTGTGCTTTTTGCTTGCTCCATCCTTGCCTCCTAATGGAACAGTAGAGGTACCAGGAAGACCCACTTCCCCAGACAGCTGTGGCTGTCTTTATGCTTCATGTATATGATTTCTTCCCTTAGTTTGTTGGACTTCTATAGCAAAACACCACAGGTGAATTGGCTTATAAACAACAGAAATTTATTATTATTATTATTATTATTATTATTATTATTATTATTATTGGTCTTTTTGAGATAGGCTCTTCATGTAGCCATAGCTGGCCTGAAACTGACTATGGAGAACAAGCTGGCCTCGATGTCACAGAGATCCGCCCACCTCTGCCTCCCAAGTGTGGGGATTAAAGGCGTGTGCCACCACACCTGGCTTATTAGTTATTTATTTTAAAAATATGTTTTAAAAATTATACAAGTGTTTTTGATTTCCTGTATGCATGTATTCTACATGTTCCTATAGTGTCTGTGGAGGTTAGAGAAGGTGACAGAGTTGCCATGTGTGGTATGGGTGCTAGGAATCTAACCCAGGTCCTCTGGAAGAATAGCAAATGCTTCTTAACCTCTGAGCTACCTCTCTAGCCCCTGAAATTTATTACTTATAGTTCTGGATGCTGAGAAATCTAAGGTCACAGTGCTTGGTGAGGTTCTAGATGTTTGACATCTAGATGTCATAGATATTTCCTCTTTACTCTGTTCTCACATGGTGAAAAGGTGTAGGTCTTTCTTGGGTCTCCTTTATAAGGGGCATGACTTGTATTCTTGATATATTCATTTCCTAAAGGCTCTACTTAAAAATTACATACACACAGGTGTGTGTGTGTGTGTGTAAGTTTGTGTATATGTGTACCGTAACATGAATGTGGAAGGTGACAGCTTTCAGGAGTTGGCTTTCTTCCTCCACCAGGGGCCCTGAGGATTGCACTCAGGCTTCTGGTGGCAAGTGTCTCAACTCTCTAAACTATCTCATAAGCCCAAGCCCTACTTCTTAATAGCACCACATGGGTGTTCTAATTAGCTTTGACTGTGGACTTGACAGCCTAGAATCATCTGAGAGACAAATTTCCTAGATTGGATTGTCCTTTGGTCATGTTTATGTGGAGGGCTGTCTTGATTGTTCATTGATGTAGGAAGGCTGTCCTAGTTAACTTTCTATTGCTGTTTCAAACACCCTGGCCAAAGGCAGCCTGGATAGGAAATGTTGATTTGGCTTACAGGTCACAGTCAATCATCAAGGCAAGCCAGGGCAGGAACTCAAGGCAGGAACCTGGAGGCAGAAGCCGAGGCAGAGACCATGATGGAAAGCTGCGCACTGGCTTGCTCCTCTGGCCTGTGCTCAACCTGTTTTCTTTTCACCCCCTTTTAGTTTTTATTGAGACAAGGTCTTCCTGTAGCCTTAGCTGAACTAGAACTCTCTATGTAGGATAGACTGGTCTCAATCTCACAGAAATATCCCCACCTCTGCCTCTCCAGTGCTGGGATTAAAAGTGTGAACCATAGTGTGAACCATAGTGAGAACCATAGTGTGAACCATAGTGTGAACCATAGTGAGAACCATAGTGAGAATCATAGTGGGAACCATAGTGTGAAACATAGTGTGAACCATCCTCTCTTTCTTTCTTTCTTTCTTTCTTTCTTTCTTTCTTTCTTTCTTTCTTTCTTTCTTTCTTTCTTTCTTTCTTTCTTTCTTTCTCTCTCTCT
>VZQC01011226.1:220289-242921 GCA_009823505.1 Rhizomys pruinosus | reverse complement strand
CCTGTGCTCAACCTGTTTTCTTTTCACCCCCTTTTAGTTTTTATTGAGACAAGGTCTTCCTGTAGCCTTAGCTGAACTAGAACTCTCTATGTAGGATAGACTGGTCTCAATCTCACAGAAATATCCCCACCTCTGCCTCTCCAGTGCTGGGATTAAAAGTGTGAACCATAGTGTGAACCATAGTGAGAACCATAGTGTGAACCATAGTGTGAACCATAGTGAGAACCATAGTGAGAATCATAGTGGGAACCATAGTGTGAAACATAGTGTGAACCATCCTCTCTTTCTTTCTTTCTTTCTTTCTTTCTTTCTTTCTTTCTTTCTTTCTTTCTTTCTTTCTTTCTTTCTTTCTTTCTTTCTTTCTCTCTCTCTCTCTCTCTCTCTCTTTCTTTCTTTCTTTCTCTCTCTCTCTGTCTCTCTTTCTTTCTTTCTTTCTTTCCTTTTTTTTCTTTGGCAGGGTCTTCCTTAATCCCGGCTGGCTTGGAACTCACTCTTTAGATCAGGCTGGCCTTGAACTCACAGATCCACCTGCCTCTGTCTCCCAAGTGCTGGGATTAAAAGCATGTGTTACCATGCTTGCCTCAGCCTGTTTTCTTATACAACCCGGGATCACCTGCCCAGGGGTGGCACTGCCCACTGTGGGCTGGACCCTCCCACATTCCTCAACAATCAAGAAAATGTCTCATAGACATGCCCACAGGCAAGTCTGATGCAAGAAATTCCCCAGTTGAGGTTACCTCCTTTCAGGTGTGTCCAATTAACAACTGAAACTGTCCAGCACAAGGGCCCAGTCCTCTATGGGTGGTGCCATCCCTAGGAAAGTGGTCCTAGGCTGTATAAGAAAGCTAACTGAGCATAAGCCAGCCTAGGACCGGCTATTGAGCAGGAGTCTCCACTTTCCATTCTTGCTGTTCTTCAGCTATGAAGTGAGTTCCTTGGTTGGGGGTAGTGTGTTGTGGAATGGCAAGCAGGCCTGCCTTCCATTTCCTGCTTTGACTTTCTACCTTGACTTCCCTCAGTGATGGACTGTGATCTCTAAGTTGCAATAACCCCCACCCTGCCAAATTCTTTTTGGTTGTGACATTTGTCACAGTGAAAGCATGAAATAGGAACAGTAGGAATTACGATGTCATCTATGTGTTTCTAGAGCACAGAAATCGGGTCATAGTAACCTCATTCCAGGTCACTTAATTCTTCCAAAATTGGATTTTTTACCTGTAAAATGGGGATAATACAAACTTAGAACTGAGAAGATTCACTGAGATGGCAAATGCAGGATAGACTTTTAAGCTATAAAAGGGTACGGTTTTATTTTCTAATATTTTATTTATTATTTTTTATGTGTACGAGTGTAGTGCCTACATGGAGTGCACACATGTCAGGCAATGCCTTGGAGGTCAGAAGAAGGTGCCATATCCCTTGAAACTGGCATTTCAGATGATTGTTAGCTGCTGTGTGTGTGCTGGGAATTGATCCTGGGTCCTCTGCAAGAGCAGTCAGTGCTCTTAATTGTTGAGTCATCTCTCTAGCCCCACAAAAGGGAAAAGTTTTAATTCAATTTTTGCATAGATAACATATTCTTTAAAATATTCAAAAGGCAAAGTTCTAATTCCTCCTCTACTTCAGGCATCCCATTTTCATCCATCTTTGTAAGTCATAGTTTATGCATATGTAAGTTTCTTTTTTTCTTTTTACTTAATAGTTGCATTCCGTGTCAGTCGGATTTTTGTTACTATGACAATGTACCTGAGACAATCAACCTATGAGGAGAAAGGTTTACTTTGGCTCTCAGTTGTGGGGTGTCAGTCAATGGTTGGTTGTCTCTCTTGATTTTGATCAGTTGTGAGGTAATCTGTCATGGTGAGGACTGCATTGTGGAGCAAAGCCCCTCGCCCTGTGTTGGCTAGGGGAAAATGAGAACGGAAGGCTTAGGATCACAATATCCCCTTCAAGAGCAAGCTGCAAGTGACCTTACTTTCTTCAACTAANCTCTCTTTCTTTCTTTCTTTCTTTCTTTCTTTCTTTCTTTCTTTCTTTCTTTCTTTCTTTCTTTCTTTCTTTCTTTCTTTCTTTCTCTCTCTCTCTCTCTCTCTCTCTTTCTTTCTTTCTTTCTCTCTCTCTCTGTCTCTCTTTCTTTCTTTCTTTCTTTCCTTTTTTTTCTTTGGCAGGGTCTTCCTTAATCCCGGCTGGCTTGGAACTCACTCTTTAGATCAGGCTGGCCTTGAACTCACAGATCCACCTGCCTCTGTCTCCCAAGTGCTGGGATTAAAAGCATGTGTTACCATGCTTGCCTCAGCCTGTTTTCTTATACAACCCGGGATCACCTGCCCAGGGGTGGCACTGCCCACTGTGGGCTGGACCCTCCCACATTCCTCAACAATCAAGAAAATGTCTCATAGACATGCCCACAGGCAAGTCTGATGCAAGAAATTCCCCAGTTGAGGTTACCTCCTTTCAGGTGTGTCCAATTAACAACTGAAACTGTCCAGCACAAGGGCCCAGTCCTCTATGGGTGGTGCCATCCCTAGGAAAGTGGTCCTAGGCTGTATAAGAAAGCTAACTGAGCATAAGCCAGCCTAGGACCGGCTATTGAGCAGGAGTCTCCACTTTCCATTCTTGCTGTTCTTCAGCTATGAAGTGAGTTCCTTGGTTGGGGGTAGTGTGTTGTGGAATGGCAAGCAGGCCTGCCTTCCATTTCCTGCTTTGACTTTCTACCTTGACTTCCCTCAGTGATGGACTGTGATCTCTAAGTTGCAATAACCCCCACCCTGCCAAATTCTTTTTGGTTGTGACATTTGTCACAGTGAAAGCATGAAATAGGAACAGTAGGAATTACGATGTCATCTATGTGTTTCTAGAGCACAGAAATCGGGTCATAGTAACCTCATTCCAGGTCACTTAATTCTTCCAAAATTGGATTTTTTACCTGTAAAATGGGGATAATACAAACTTAGAACTGAGAAGATTCACTGAGATGGCAAATGCAGGATAGACTTTTATGCTATAAAAGGGTACGGTTTTATTTTCTAATATTTTATTTATTATTTTTTATGTGTACGAGTGTAGTGCCTACATGGAGTGCACACATGTCAGGCAATGCCTTGGAGGTCAGAAGAAGGTGCCATATCCCTTGAAACTGGCATTTCAGATGATTGTTAGCTGCTGTGTGTGTGCTGGGAATTGATCCTGGGTCCTCTGCAAGAGCAGTCAGTGCTCTTAATTGTTGAGTCATCTCTCCAGCCCCACAAAAGGGAAAAGTTTTAATTCAATTTTTGCATAGATAACATATTCTTTAAAATATTCAAAAGGCAAAGTTCTAATTACTCCTCTACTTCAGGCATCCCATTTTCATCCATCTCTGTAAGTCATAGTTTATGCATATGTAAGTTTCTTTTTTTCTTTTTACTTAATAGTTGCATTCCGTGTCAGTCGGATTTTTGTTACTATGACAACGTACCTGAGACAATCAACCTATGAGGAGAAAGGTTTACTTTGGCTCTCAGTTGTGGGGTGTCAGTCAATGGTTGGTTGTCTCTCTTGATTTTGATCAGTTGTGAGGTAATCTGTCATGGTGAGGACTGCATTGTGGAGCAAAGCCCCTCGCCCTGTGTTGGCTAGGGGAAAATGAGAACGGAAGGCTTAGGATCACAATATCCCCTTCAAGAGCAAGCTGCAAGTGACCTTACTTTCTTCAACTAAAATCCACTTAAGCTCTTACCACCCCCAATAAGACCACCAGCTGTAGACAAACGCTCAACACCTGAATTTCTAGGGACACTTGAGATTTAAACTATAACAGGTACTATGTACTTATTCTACTGCAACTTGCCTTTCCCCTTCTTCTTAAAGTATATATCTTGCATTTGCCTTTATATCTAAGCACATGGCCCATTCGTGGTTTTATGGGTACTTCAGTAAATTCTCTGTTGGTATAAGTTTACATTGCTTCTAATATTTTTCTGTTTAGATAAATTTGCAGAAGAATGTGTGTGGTGTGTACATGTGTGTACATATGGTGTGTACATGTGGTACATGTACTTATAGTGTGTGTGTGTACAAACAGCAGTCAGTTCTTTGTAACTTTCATAATCTGTGGAAAGCACAGGCAGGAAGAGTTGGTCTAAAGTTGGGTTTCTCATTTGGGTACACTGAGCCTGTTCTTAGGGAAAAAGGACAGGTATGGCTTTCTTCTCATATTTTACTGGACTTTTCTTATTTAAGGAATGGCAATAATGAATGTCTGTGGGGCTGAAATGAGAATGGAATGGAGTACCCCTGTATGGTAATTTGAATGTGAATGTCTTGTATAGGGTCCAAGTATTAGAATACTTGGCTCTGGTTGGTGTTGCTGTTTGCAGACGTTTAAGAGGTGCAGCCTTGCTGCACTGGAGGCAGCGTGTCACTGGAGGCAGAGTGTCACTGGAGGGAGCGTGTCACTGGAGGCAGTGTGTCACTGGAGGGAGTGTGTCACTGGAGGGAGTGTGTGACTGGAGGCAGTATGAGGCAACATGTCACTGGAGGCAGTGTGTCGCTGGAGGCAGTGTGTCATTGTAGGGAGCGTGTCACTGGAGTCAGTGTGTCACTGGAGGCAGAGTGTCACTGGAGGCAGAGTGTCACTGGAGGGAGAATGTCACTGGAGTCAGCGTGTCACTGGAGGTAGTGTGTCACTGGAGGGAGCGTGTCACTGGAGGGAGAGTGTCACTGGAGGCAGAGTGACACTGGAGGCAGTGAGTCACTGGAGGGAGTGTGTCACTGGAGGCAGTGTGTCACTGGAGGCAGAGTGTCACTGGAGGCAGAGTGTCACTGGAGGGAGTGTGTCACTGGAGGCAGAGTGTCACTGGAGGCAGATTGTCACTGGAGGCATAGTGTCACTGGAGGCAGAGTGTCACTGGAGGCAGCGTGTCACTGGAGGGAACGTGTCACTAGAGGCAGTGTGTCACTGGAGGAAGTGTGTCACTGGAGGCAGAGTGTCACTGGAGGGAGCATGTCACTGGAGGCAGAGTGTCACTGGAGGAAGAGTGTCACTGGATGCAGCATGTCACTGGAAGCAGCATGTCACTGGAGGGAGCGTGTCACTGGAGGTAGCATGTCACTGGAGGCAGAGTGTCACAGGAGGCAGCGTGTCACTGGATGCAGAGTGTCACTGGAGGCAGCGTGTCACTGGAGGCAGTGTGTCACTGGAGGCAGAGTGTCACTGGAGGCAGAGTGTCACTGGAGGCAGCATGTCACTGGAGGCAGAGTGTCACTGGAGGTAGAGTGTCACTGGAGATAGCGTGTCACTAGGGAGGCAGCGTGTCACCGGAGGCAGAGTGTCACTGGAGGCAGCATGTCACTGCAGGCATCGTGTCACTGGAAGCAGAGTGTCACGGGAGGGCAGGGTGTCACTGGAGGGGGCGTGTCACTGGAAGCAGCATGTCACTGGAGGCAGAGTGTCACTGGAGGCAGAGTGTCACTGGAGGGAGCGTGTCACTGGAGGCAGCGTGTCCCTGGAGGCAGCGTGTCCCTGGAGGCAGAGTGTCACTGGAGGCAGCATGTCACTGGAGGCAGCATGTCACTGGAGGCAGTGTGTCACTGGAGGCAGCGTGTCACTGGAGGGAGCATGTCACTGGAGGCAGCATGTAACTGGAGGGAGCGAGTCACTGGAGGACGAGTGTCACTGGAGGCAGCGTGTCACTGGAGGCGGCGTGTCACTGGAGGGGGCATGTCACTGGATGCGGCGTGTCCTTGGAGGCGGTGTGTCCCTGGAGGCAGCGTGTCACTGGAGGCAGCGTGTCACTGGAGGCAGCGTGTCACTGGAGGCAGCGTGTCACTGGAGGGAGTGTGTCACGGAGGGAGAGTGTCACTGGAGGGAGCGTGTCACTGGAGGTAGCGTGTCACTGGAGGGAGTGTGTCACTGGAGGCAGCGTGTCACTGGAGGCAGAGTGTCACTGGAGGGAGCATGTCACTGGAGGCAGAGTGTCACTGGAGGAAGAGTGTCACTGGATGCAGCATATCACTGGAAGCAGCATGTCACTGGAGGGAGCGTGTCACTGGAGGCAGCGTGTCACTGGAGGCAGAGTGTCACAGGAGGCAGCGTGTCACTGGAGGCAGTGTGTCACTGGAGGCAGCGTGTCACTGGAGGCAGAGTGTCACTGGAGGGAGCATGTCACTGGAGGCAGAGTGTCACTGGAGGAAGAGTGTCACTGGATGCAGCATATCACTGGAAGCAGCATGTCACTGGAGGGAGCGTGTCACTGGAGGCAGCGTGTCACTGGAGGCAGAGTGTCACAGGAGGCAGCGTGTCACTGGAGGCAGTGTGTCACTGGAGGCAGCATGTCACTGGAGGCAGTGTGTCACTGGAAGCAGAGTGTCACTGGAGGCAGCGTGTCACTGGAGGCAGAGTGTCACTGGAGGTAGAGTGTCACTGGAGGTAGCGTGTCACCAGGGAGGCAGCGTGTCACCGGAGGCAGAGTGTCACTGGAGGCAGCATGTCACTGGAGGCATCGTGTCACTGGAGGCAGAGTGTCATGGGAGGGCAGCGTGTCACTGGAGGGGGCGTGTCACTGGAAGCAGCATGTCACTGGAGGCAGAGTGTCACTGGAGGAAGAGTGTCACTGGAGGGAGCCTGTCACTGGAGGCAGTGTGTCCCTGGAGGCAGCGTGTCCCTGGAGGCAGAGTGTCACTGGAGGCAGCATGTCACTGGAGGCAGCGTGTCACTGGAGGCAGCGTGTCACTGGAGGGAGCGTGTCACTGGAGGCAGCGTGTCACTGGAGGGAGCGAGTCACTGGAGGAAGAGTGTCACTGGAGGCAGCGTGTCACTGGAGGCAGCGTGTCACTGGAGGCGGCGTGTCACTGGATGGGGCGTGTCACTGGATGCGGCGTGTCCTTGGAGGTGGCGTGTCCCTGGAGGCAGAGAGTCACTGGAGGCAGCGTGTCACTGGAGGCAGCATGTCACTGGAGGCAGCGTGTGACTGGAGGCAGCGTGTCACTGGAGGGAGTGTCTCACGGAGGGAGAGTGTCACTGGAGGGAGCGTGTCACTGGAGGGAGTGTGTCACGGAGGGAGAGTGTCACTGGAGGGAGCATGTCACTGGAGGTAGCATGTCACTGGAGGGAGTGTGTCACTGGAGGCAGCGTGTCACTGGAGGGAGCATATCTCTGCAGTCAGCGTGTCACTGGAGGTAGTGTGTCACTGGAGAGGGAATGTCATTGGATTCAGCGTGTCACTGGAGGCAGCGTGTCACTGGAGGTAGCGTGTCACTGGAGGCAGCGTGTCACTGGAGGGAACGTGTCACTGGAGGCTGCGTGTCACTGGAGGCAGAGTGTCACTGTAGGCTGTGTGTCACTGGAGGCAGCGTGTCACTGTAGGCAGTGTCACCAGAGGTAGTGTGTCACTTGAGGCAGCATGTCACTGGAGGTAGCGTGTCACTGGAGGGAGTGTGTCACTGGGGGGAGAGTGTCACTGGAGGCAGTGTATCACTGGAGGCAGAGTGTCACTGGAGGCAGTGTGTCACTGGATGCAGAGTGTCACTGGAGGCAGACTGTCACTGGAGGGAGCATGTCACTGGAGGGAGCATGTTACTGGAGGCAGAGTGTCACTGGAGGCAGCGTGTCACTGGAGGAAGTGTGTCACTGGTGGCAGCATGTCACTAGAGGCAGCATGTCACTGGAGCCATGGTGTTACTGGAGGGAGTGTGTCACTGGAGGCAGCGTGTCACTGGAGGCAGCGTGTCACTGGAGGGAGCGTGTCACTGGAGGGAGCATGTCACTGGAGGCAGAGTGTCACAGGAGGCAGCGTGTCACTGGAGGCAGAGTGTCACTGGAGGGAGTGTGTCACTGGAGGGAGAGTGTCACTGGAGGCAGCATATCACTGGAGGCAGAGTCTCACTCGAGGCAATATGTCACTGGAGGTAGAGTGTCACTGGAGGCAGAGTGTCACTGGAGGCAGCGTATCACTGGAGGGAGCGTGTCACTGGAGGCAGCGTGTCACTGGAGGTAGCGTGTCACTGGAGGGAGTGTGTCACTGGAGGGAGAGTGTCACTGGAGGCAGCGTATCACTGGAGGCAGAGTGTCACTGGAGTCAACGTGTCACTGGAGGCAGAGTGTCACTGGGGCAGAATGTCACTGGAGGCAGTGTGTCACTGGAGGGAGCGTGTCACTGGAGGCAGCTTGTCACTGGAGGGTGTGTGTCACTGGAGGCAGCGTGTCACTGGAGGCAGAGTGTCACTGGAGGCAGAGTGTCACTGGAGGGAGCGTGTCACTGGAGGCAGAGTGTCACTGGAGGCAGAGTGTCACTGGAGGCAGCGTGTCACTGGAGGCAGCGTGTCACTGGAGGCAGAGTGTCACTGGAGGCAGAGTGTCACTGGAGGCAGCGTGTCACTGGAGGCAGCGTGTCACTGGAGGCAGAGTGTCACTGGAGGTAGAGTGTCACTGGAGGGAGCGTGTCACTGGAGGCAGAATGTCACTGGAGGCAGCGTGTCACTGGATGCAGTGTGTCACTGGAGTCAGAGTGTCACTGGAGGCAGCATGTCACTGGAGGCAGTGTGTCACTGGAGGCAGGGTGTCACTGGAGGCATCGTGTTACTGGAGGGAGCGTGTTACTGGAGGCAGGTTTTGAGAGTTCATAGCTCCACCCTACTTCCAGTTTCTATTTCATGTGCATGCTTGAAGACGTGAGCGCATGCCTTGTTCATGGTGTTTTTTTTTCATAGAAAAGAACGAGTACACCTCACATAGGCAGGCTCTCTGTAAATGGTTGTCTGCTAGTAATAATATTTAATGGTGTTTTACCCCATTCACTAGTATGAAAAGACCGGTGCCAGAGAAGCACGCATGGAACAAAGCCATGTGTGGGATGTCACTCATGGTTTCTATGGCTTCAGATGCCCAGTGCTACTGCTCAGCTGTCTCTGTCAGTGCTCTTTAAACAGGGCATGCTGAATCAGTGCCGTTGCATCCTACAGTTGATCTCCTGCACACAGCCTGGCCTGTAGGTAGTCAGGGGCAGTGGTACAGCCCAGCAGCAGTGTGCTCAGGAAATGCTAAGCATTTGCTGTGAAGAGGAAGTGATGCTAGCAGAAAGGGCAGATGTCTTGTGTGGAATGGGAGTTTGGAGAGGCAGGCAGGACTGGGTCAGATTTTTATGGTTCAGCTTAAGATTTTAAAGCCAAAAGTTCTAGGACACCACTGAAGATTTTAAATGCGACTTTGTTTTAGTGTTTATTGGAATCAGGAGGGCGCTCACTGGTATTTCCAGGGGTTTGTGCCCTATAATTAATAATTGGACCAGTGACACATGGATAGTGTCAGAAAAAGGAACAGTTTCTTTCTCTCTTTTTTTTTTTTGTCTTTTAGAGACAGGGTCTCTCTGTAGCTCCCCAGCTGTCCTGGAACTCACTCTGTAGACCAGGCTGGCCTTGAACTCACAGAGATCCACCTGCCTCTGCCTCCCAAGTGGCATGCACCACCATGGCCGGCAGAAAAAGGAACAGTTTCTTAAGAAATAGGAAGGTCCTTCTGAGAATAGGAGTGGCCCAGAGGGCTGGGGAAGGCTAGAAGCTCAGTGGTGCTGGGTCCCAGACTCATGACTCTTCATGGCCATTTCTACAGCACCTGCCTTCTGCATTTGTAGAGCCTGGACTTTCCATGCTTGGTCCCTTATGTCTAGCCTTTGGTCAGCAGTTCCTAGATTCTCTTCACATGTTAATCTTGGTGCCCCTCCCTTCCTGCCTTCCTTCTGTATTATTATTTATATTTTTTATGTGTATGAGTGTATTGCCTACATGTATGTAAGTGCATCTGTTTTGTGCAGTGCCTGTAGAAGTCAGAAGAAGCTGTTAGATCCTCTGGAACTGGAGTTACAGGTGGAAGTTACTGGGAGCATGGGTGCTGAGAACCAATCCTGGGTCCTCTGCAAGAGCAACCAGGAATCTTAACTGCTGAGCCATCTCTCCAGCCCTTCCTGCCCGACTTCTGCACTGGTGAACACACGAAATATTGTGTGGTAAGTTCTGGGCCTCCCCTGAGGCAAAGCACCAGGCATGGACCCTGTGACCCTCAGGGAGGTCAGCATGTAGGAAATGGCTGAGGGAGGAGAGGGCAGGGTCCCTTCCTGGTTGTTGACTGAGTGGCTGTGTTGATGGTTGTGTGGTTCTTGTGTTGTATGCACAAAGAGAAACTGGTATGATCTGCATGAAGTCTGGGGTCTAGTCAGGCAGTGAGCTTGAACTGTCAGAGGTGGACATAGATGGAGATGCCTAGTAGGCAGTTTGACATGTGGGTCCCGCTTGGGAGGTAAGTCAGGGCTGCCCATAGCCAAGACAAGTCTCCTCTCAATTCTTTTGACAGTGCTATTTATTTTTCTGGAGTTGGCCTTTTCTTCCTTTCATTCATGTCTGCATCCTCTCCTACTCTGTCAAAGCTGCTTGTGTCCTAGAGTGCAGAAAGGAAAACCAATCCTAGGATAATATTCTTCACCCTGTAGGTCCCTTTGTGTGTGTGTGTGTGTGTGTGTGTGTGTGTGTGTGTGTGTGTGTGTGTGTGTAAGTGTGAATGTGTGTGTGTGCATGCTAGCAAAGGCCACATGTGTGTGTATGTGTGTGTAAGTGTGTGCATGCTAGCAGAGGCCACATGTGTGTGTATAAGTGTGTGCATGCTAGCAGAGGCCACAGGACAACCTCCAGTGTTTTTCTTCAGGCCCTGTCTACCTTGTCTTCTAGAGCAGAGTCTCTTTCTGGCCTGGAGCTTACAAGAAGGCTAGGCTGGCTGGCCAGTGAACTCCAGCAATCCACCTGTCTCTATTTCCTTATCCCTGGAATTACAAGTGTATATCATCATACCTAGGGTTTTAATTTTTTTACATATGCTCTGAGGTTTGAGCCCATGTCCTTGTATTTGCAAGGCAAGCCCTTTACTGAGTGAAACCTGTCCAGTGGGTCCTTGATGGCTCTTCTAGTTTTCTTTCTGTTGCTGTGACAAACACTTTGACCAAAACCAATTTAGGGGAGGAAAGGGTTTATTTGGCTCAATTCCAGGTCACAGTCCATGAAGGAGGGAAGTCTAGGCAGGAACTTGAAGCAGAAGAGGAACACTCTTTGCTGGCTTATTCTTGGACTCAGGTCTTTTCTTATTTATATAGCCCTAGGACCACCTGCCCAGGGAAAGGTGCTGTCCAAAGGGGGTTGGGCCTTCCTACATCATTTAGCGATAAGGATAATCCCCCCAAGATATGCCCTCAGGTCCATGTGCTCTGTCCAGTCCCTCAGTTGAGTCCTTTCTCTGTGTCAAGTTGATAGAGCTAACTAGGATAGTGACTATTACTCTCTGCCTGCTGTAGCAGAGTGGTTCCTAACATCTCACAGCTGACATTTCTACCCTCAGAAGGCTGCTGCATCTACTGACTGCAGTCACACGTAATGAGAATACAGACTGAACGTTTCTTCTTTTGGTCATAGGAATCACAATCAATTATGCAACTGTTTATATTTTACTAGTACAGCAGCATATCTCTGAACATTCTTTAACTGTATCCTTTCAAAGCTTCCGTGGCAGATTCCTGTCTCTCTCTCCTTCACATACGCCCACTGTTTTTGTCTAATGGAAGTAATTAACTGTCCCTTTCTTTCTGTATGAATTTCTACAAATCCATAGACATATGACCTGGGAAGAAACCCAGTCATAGAGAAGAAAGCAAAATCTCTCCCCATGTGCCTTTTCAAATGTCATAGAACAAACATTGAGGCATAAATAGCTCCAAATTCATCAGTTCTCACACATCATCAAAGAAGAAGAAAGACTCTTAATGGGACAAGAGGATCTTTGTCAATTCAATGGCTCCTTTGAAGAAACCCTCTCATTTCATGCTGCCATAGAAACCGTCTCTTTCAAGGGGATTGTAAATAAAAACAGGGCCCCCTGGCTTAGTGTTTAAATTATATGTGTGTTCTCTTTTCAATATGGAAAGTGGGCCAAGGTGTCAGGTCTGTTGATGCTGTTCTAATTTTTGTGTCTGACTGAGCAAACGCCATAGTCACGGGGACACTTAAATAAGTCCTTCTGGGTTAAGAGATAAGAAGTGCTGAACTTAGATCATTGAAATGTGTTCTGAGGCTTCAGGTTCCTGAGAGCAGATGAGTCACAGGAAGAAATAAAAAAAATAAACTCCCTCTATATGGTGGAAGCTGTGTGGTGAATCTATTCACAGTTTCTCACTGCTCTGCAAAATCAAGGCCACTGCTGTTTTGAGATGTTCTGTTTGTTTAGTACAATTTGCTTTGTGAAGAAAATCAAGTGTTTTATTAGAGCGGCTGAAGCTGCCTTCAGGTGGGTGTTCGCCCTGTGCCTGTGTGTCTTACTTTGTGACTGACAGATATTGTGGAAAAGCACGAGAGAGAGAGAGAGAGAGAGAGAGACTGAAAAAATAGGAAGGTGTGTGTGTGTGTGTATGTGTGTGTGCGTGTGTGCGCGTGTGTGTGTGTGTGTGTGTGTGTGTGTCTTGACATCAGGAGACAATCTCCAGAAAGTGTTAGGCATTCTTGGAGTTCTAGGACTTTAAAAAGTTTTCTCTGCTAACCTAGAGTTAGACACAACAGATTTTGTATATTTAAAATGTGACTTGACTGTTACCCTGATCTGATCCTGATTATGCACATATATTAGGGTGTCACACTGAACTCCATAACTCTGTACCACCACTACTATGAGGTGACAATTAAAATAAAATTTACATATTTGGAAAATGCAAAATAAAATATAATGTACCCCAGGAACACACCTTCAAAGCGCTTCCTGTTTGTATATAGATTTGGGCAAATATTTCTGTTTTGCATTTCTATAGATGGCACCATGTCACTCAAGGAATGTTCTATTTCTCTGTCCTTGTTTCTGTCTTACCAACCAAAGGCAGTATTTATATCTCTCTTATTTTTGTTGTATTTATGACTGAGCGAGTATGTGTGTGTGTGTGTGTGTGTGTGTGTTCAAGATACAGAGCACCAGAACTTAATGTCACATATCTTTCTCTATCTCTGGCAATCTTATTTTTTGTAACAGGGTCTTTCACCGTAATTAGAACTTGCTGTTTCAACTTGACTGACTGGTTCCTGAACCATGAAGGGTCTTTCTTTCTCCATCCCTCTGTCCCTTCCCCCGCCCCCTTGAGTGCTGGAGTTACAGATGTGTACCATCATGCCTGGCTTTTACGTGGGTTCTGAGACTCCAACTGAAGTCCTCCTGTTTGCAAGGGAGTAACTTCATCAGCTGAGCAATCCTCCCAGTCCCCTGTACTGGTTTTCATATCAGGGGACACAGGATTCTTAAGCTTAAAGTGTGTGTCTGTTTACCTTTCTGTTGCTGTGATAAACAACATGACCAAAAAACAACTTGGGGAGGAAAGAGTTTAGTTGGCTTACATGTCCATCTTTGACTGAGCAGGAACTCAAGGCAGGACTGAGGCAGGAGACCATGGAGGAACACTGCCTACTGGCTTGCTTCCCTCAGCTCTTCTTATACAGCCTAGGTCCACATTCCCAGTTTACATAAAATTGACAAAAACTACCCAGCACAATTGAGCCCTTGTCAACTTGACACACAAACACATTACTAGTAAGCCGTAACCCTTTCTTTCTTGTTTATCTCCAAAATCTCATGGTAATATTATCATGATATAAAGCTTTAAAAGTCCCACTGTCTTTAAAACACTATAATACTTTAAAAGCTTAATGTCTCTCAACCACAGTCCTCTATAAAAAGTTAAATACTTTAATGAGGCACACCTAAGCACAACTGAAGTCCAGTAGTGTAGCTCAGTATCTGACATCTGGGACCTACTCATAATCTCCTGGCATCCAGAGGCCTTGGTTAGCTCTCCTTCTCCAGGTCTGCAATCTGCAGCACACACAGATTGTCCAGCAAATTGTGCTGGCTCCATGGTGCACCTGCTGAGGTCCTTGGTTTGGGGTCTCCTCTCCAGATGAGGTTGTACCTTTACCAATGGCCTCACCTGGTCTCACAGGATGTCAAGCCTCAGATTCTCGTCATGACCTCTTCAGTCCTGGAGTTTCCACTGCAACTGAGGCTACACCTTCACCACTGGCTTCCTAGCCTCCCTATAGGTACTCCAACCCTGCCATGTGGTGCCAACTCTGAATTTCTTTCCTTGACCCTTCAGTTCTTCAGCTTTCCTGTCACAAAAACCAGTAACACATGGGAGACTTTTATACATTACCAACTTCACCTTCCAGCTTGAGATACAGCCTTGGCCTCCTCTGGACCACAGTTTCTGTGTTCTGACTCTGAGGAAATATTTCCCAGAGGATTTCACCTCAACAATGCTGGTCTCTTATTAATCATCGCTGGTTTTTAGCTTTACTTGGTCCAGTATCTATTGTCTCAGCAAAGGACAGAAGGTTTCACTTCCAAAGATTCTTAATTCAAAATATCACAAAATGGCCCTGATAAAGACTTTGACAGACTCTCAAACTTCCCTCTGAAACTTCACAAGCTAGGCCTCCATTTTCTGCATTTCTCTCAGAATTCTTATTTTCCAAGCTCCCACAGAACAGCCAGTTAAACACTAGGCACTTATGGGCTTTTCTAGTGCAAAGTTCCCCAATCCTCTATAATCCTTCCCCAAACCGCATGATCAGGTCTATCACAGCAATATCCCATTATCCTGGTACCAATTTCTGCTCTAGTTTGCCTTCCTATTGCTTTCATACAACCATGACCAAAAACAAACAAACAACCAAACAACAAAAAACAAAAACAAAAACCAAAAAGCAACTTAGTCCTGTGTCGAGGTAAACAAAGTCAGGAACTCAAGGCAACAGCCTGAAGGCAGGAACTGAAGCAGAGGCATGGAGACGCTGCTTACGGCGTGCTTCCCCGCCACCCCGGCTCGATCACGTAATCTTCTTATCCAGCCTAAGCCCACCTGCCCAGGGGTAGCACTGTTTGCACTGGGTTGGGTTCTCCCACATCCATTAGGAGTTAAGAAAATGCCCCACAGCCACACCTATTGGCCAATCCAACAGAAGAAATGTTCTCAATTGCCGTTCCTTCTTCCCAAGTGACTCTAGTTTGACTCTAGCTGTCAAGTTGACAAAAGTTAACCAGCACAAGTGTTGAACTAGGGCAAAGCTGCCACTCGGATGCCACATTCCTGACACATACCTAGCTATTCTTTGATATTGCAAGCAGGAAGAGGAAGAGAGCTGGATTGGTCCAAAGCCCTCTCAGAATCATGTAGAAACAGTCATTTCTGTGAGCCACACTGGGCATTGATTGTTGTTGTTATACCTTTCCCTCCTCTGGCTGATAAAAATACCAATGGTAGCTCTTTCCTGGGTCCCACCATCTGGAGCTTAGTGGCAGTGGGGAGTTGTCAAAGAGTAGGAGGTCAGATGATCCTTGGTAATAATGAGAGCATTACCAAATTGTTTCTTATGTCCTTTTTTAGATGTAAGGGTCAAGGGTCAAGGGTCGTGTCTTACCTTAGGAACTGTTTCTGGCATACACCTAGACATAAGTGCTTCTGAGAATGTTTATTGGTTTGGGTGATTTTCAGGATTGATGTATGTCTTAGGAGAGGTTCCACAGAAACAGACTCAAAGGTGAGGATTCCCACGCAAATGCTTTATAAAGGAAAGACTCAGAGCCGAGGAGATGGCTCATTTGGTAAAGCGCTTGCCTTATCATTATGAGAACTTGAGTTAGAGCCCAGAATCCATGTGAAAATGCTGGACATGGAGGTTCATGATTGTAACTCCAGCGCTGGCCAGATAGCCTACTTGGTGAGGTCCAGGTGAAAGAGAGAGAGAGAGAGAGAGAGAGAGAGAGAGAGAGAGAGAGAGGCTAAGTCTCAAAAAAAAGATGGACCCTTCATGAAGAGCCTGAGCTTGGCTTCTGTACATATATGCTTGTGCACCTGCACATACATCTGTACCCACATAGTTCTAAACACACAAACACACACACACACACACACACACACACACACACACATGCACACATGCACACACACGGCTAGTGAGAGAAGGAGCAGGATAGGAAGGGGAGGGGACCCAAACCAGATGCATGCTCAGGCAAGTCTCCAGCAAGGCAGCATTGGGCTTCCTCCTCTGGAGGGTAGGGCGGTGTTGTTCTCACTCTCTCTGTGGGGTGGTTGTTTAATAGTTGCCTCAGTGAGAGAGAGAACCCGAGGGTGAGTGAGGAACTAGCTGTTCAGAAGGACAGAGTGTGTGGGTTCTGGCTGTGGAGCGCACCATGAAGTGAGTGCATTTGGGGAAGGCTGTGTCCACACAGTTAATTTTGTGATGTTTCATAGTTTTAATTATTATGTATCACATAGAATGATCCAGAATATATGCTAAAGAGAAATGAAAGATCAGCCTCTCCATGTCTGTGTGACAGAGACAAGGTGGCATGGAGGCATGGAGGTGTGGAATGACTTCCTGTGCCCAGAGCCCTCACAGTGAAGGATGAAGTCAGCACCTAACCACTTCTGAGTGGAGTCACGGGAGTGTGGATCAGCTTCTGAGCACACTTGGCATGAAAACTGTGTGTTCCAAACTATACATGGGCTTTACTTAATAAAATCTGACATTCTGAAATCTGAGTGGACCACAAGGACAATAAATGTATGTCTGCTCTCATCTCCTAAGCCTTTACTGAAGCCAGAAGAGCAATCATTACTGGAAAAAAATCCACAAACACCAAATATATTAATCTCAAGGTTTATTGAAACAGGTTAGAAAACTTCTATCTTGTTAAGTGTGTGTGTGTGTGTGTGTGTGTGTGTGTGTGGTGTATGTGTGTTCACATGCATGCATATGGAGGCAGAGTGATGCCTTCAGTTGCTCTCCGTCTTATTTTTTGGTACAGGGTCTCTCTCTGAACCTGGAGCTCACTGATTGGCTACCCTGTCTGCCACCTTTATGCAGGGATTGCAGGTGTGTACTGCTGCTGTACTGCTTTGTTAAGTGGGTTCTGTGGGATAGAACTCAGGTCCTTATGCTTTTGTAGCAAGCACTGGAGGGACTGAGCTATCTCCCCAGTCTCTCTCTTCTAAGATTTTAAAACAATGATGTATGTGTGTCTGTGTGTTTGTGTAATTCTTGGGTTATTATCTCAGAAGGGAAGATGAATGACTTTTCAAGGTCACTCAAATAAGATCACACTGCAACACTGATTTCACTGAAGCATGACTGGAACTGTCTATATACCTTACCAAGTATTTCAGAAACATGTGGAAGAAATGTAAAGATGCTGACAAATATATAGATTGCTTCAGCACGTTTGTGTGACTTCTGTTTATACATCTGTCACAAGGAAAGAATGAAGCCTGTTATTAGCTTCATCCGAGACGGGCGAATGAATGTGTAAAGTCAAGGAAAAGGTGACACTGTCTTTACCAGCAGCTCACAAATCAGCAGAAGTGTAGGTAAATGTGTGAGAAACAATTTCTTAGAGCTGGAGAATGTTATCAACAGTGCAGTTGTAATTCAAATAATGTGAGCTTTTTAAAAAACAAATACTAAATGCATTTCTGTATGGCTATATTTTAAACTTTGGTTCTTATCAATAATTCTAAATATTATTACTCCACGAAAAGTTCTGACATTTTACTTCTAAAATCCTGTTTTTCTCTTCCATTGTATGACTCTGCCCCATTATGCTTTTCTATAACAAACAAGCAAACACATTACTATAGACTGTTAGGATTCTTTGTGCTCTTTGGTTCTTCTTTAAAAGTTATCTGGACTTCTTAGTAGAGTCATCTTTAATATTACATTCTGTTTTACTGTTCATCTCCCATATTTAGGGTTTTTATTGAGTTTTAAGAAGGTTGAATAGTAGAAACAATATCTACCTCCAATTAAATTGCATTGTTTTTGTATGTGTGTGCATGTTTATGTGTGCACACACGTGTGATGGTATGCATGCACATGTATGCACATGCATGTGAAGGCCAGAGATCAATGTCAGATACCATTCTTCTTGTTTGTTTATTTGAGACAGAGTCTCTCGCTCTCCTGTAGATCATCAAATAGGCTAAGCTGGCTGGCCACTGAGTCCTAAGTATCTACTTGGCTCACCTCTCCAGAGCTGAGATTACAGGGTGTGTTCCCATGCTTAGCTTTTTAACAAGGGTTCTAGTTTAAAATTCATATCTTCATGCCTAGAAGGAGTTCACTGGCTGAGCTACTTCCCTAGTTCTGTATGGTAATATTTTTAACTAGTAAGTGAATGCGGATGTGCAATTGACGTTTTCCATTGTAGCACCTGGATTCGCTTCTTTCTTTGTGGAGTCTTATTGGATGGAGTTCTGGATACTTTCCACCCCAGATTTTACATCTTGCTGGCCATTTCTGAAGGTCATGTTTAGTATAATCCCCAGGAAGATTTTAATTCTGCAAGTAGAGCATTAAAGCTGATGGTACAGTTAGATCAGGAAGTTGTGGTTTAAAGCTATGGCCCCAAGTTCTTTAACTTTCTTGTTTCAAGAGGTGAGTTTTGATATCAGCTTCCTTCTCTCACCCTAAGTTTGGGCTCTAGATTGAGCCATTTGATTATAAAAATGAGAGTAAGGCAAGATGATGATATTTGAGTATGCCTTAGAGGCAAGGTCATGAATAAAGTCTCTCTCTCTCTCTCTCTCTCTCTCTCTCTCTCTCTCTTTCTCTCTCCTCTCACTGACTGTTCACTCTGGGGCATGCTAGCTAACATATTGTGAAGACCCTCAAACATTCTACAGAGGAGTCTCTCTCATGAAACAGTGTCTCCCACCAAGAGCGACTGATGCACTTTGGAAGTGGACACCCCAGATGAGTGCATCCTTGCTGCCACCCTGAGGACTCTGTCGTGAGTCCCCGAGTTGGAGCTACCCAGCTAAGGTGCCCTCCAATTTCAGACCCACAGACACTGTGAGATAACAGATGTTATTGTAAAAATTATTTATTGTTACACTAAGTCAATGCTGTTTTACTAGTTTATAAATCACACACGTGTGTGTGTGTGTGTGTGTGTGTATGTTGTATCAGTGTATGAGTGAGGGTGCACACATACTATGGTAACTCAAATGCCAGAGCCCCCCTACCCCCACCCAAGGAAGGAGGCTGGAATTGGTGGTTCACCATTTCACTTCAAGAAGTGATGTCTCTGCTTAGCTGACCGTTCTCTCACTCATTTCATAACCACTATGCTAAAAGTGCTTATTTCTCTCTGCATTTCTTTTCTCTGCATGCTCAGCTGAGTGTGGATGCACAGTGTAGAGGGCAGAGGTTGACCTCATGATCTTCCTTGATAGCTCACCACCTTATCTACTGACGCAGGGTCTCTCAGTTGAATCCAGAGTTTATGGATATTACTAGTCTGGCTAGACATCTTGCTTTGGGGATACCCCCTCTGACTCCCAAGCTCTGAGATTACAGATGGGCCACCACACCTATGTGGCATTTATGTGGGTTCTGGACGTACGAACTCTGTCCTCACACTTGCACAGCCCTGAATTTCTTTTCTTTTTTCTTTTCTTTTTTAAAATTTTATTTATTTTTTATGTGTATGAATGTACTGTCTGCATGTAGGTTTGTGCACCTGTGTTGTGCAATGTTGCGGAGGTCAGAAGAGGGCGTTGGATTCCCCTGGAACTAGAGTCAAAGAAGGTTCTTAGCCACCATGTGGGTGCTGGGGATTGAACCCTGATCCTCTGCAAGAGCAGTTGGTGCTCTTAACTGCTAGGCTATCTCTCCAGCCCTCTTTTCTTTCTTTGTTTTTTTTTTTTTTTAATATATCTATATAAACATCACTATGTATCCAAATATGACCTTTGGGACTAAAACTTATGTTAATTCCCTAAATATGTTTTGGAGGTTCATACTTTTCCCCTTTAATTTATCTTACCACTAGAATATGAATACATATCTTCCACACATAATGGTCATTACAAATGTGTAACATATCAATGTGGTAGGTCAACTCCTAAAGGGCCCAGTTAAGAGTATTCCATCACCTTTCATAGCAACAGTTGCCTTTCAGATACAAAGAAACTATAATAAAGTTTCTCCAGTTTGCCATGACCAACTGGGGAGATTTTGTTCACATCAATGAGGGAAACCTTCAACTTTTTTTTTGGTTCGGGACTCAGATTAATCGTTCACTTTTTGCTTATTTCTATGTAAGACTAGACAAAGCATTAATGGCTTTAAAGGCTCCATCCATTTACTTCCAAAATTCATGATGTCATCTTTCTTTACCGCTGCATAGAACTCCAACTGTGTAGATGTACAACATCTTTTGTTATCTAGTCATCAGTTTGGAGGGGCATTTGGGTTGGTTCAGCTCTTTGCTAATTGTGAGGAGAACTGCATAAACATAGCTGTGCATGTATCTTCTGTAGTAGGATGAGTCTTGTGGGTATATACCCAGAAGTGGTATGGCGGGGTCAGGTGGTAAGCTCATTTTGAGTTTTTAAGGCTTCTCCACACTGCTTTCCACAGTGGTTGTATGAGTTTAACATTCCCACCAGCAGTGGATGAGTGTTCCCTTTCCCCACAACCTCTCCAGCATTTGGTGTCCTTTTGTTTTCTTGAATCTCCTGGCTCTAATCTTATATTGGAGTGAGATAATACATAGAGTTTTACTTGCATTTTCCTTAATTAATTAACACATGTTGAACACCATTATTTAAGACTGTTCATTAGCCATTCTTCATCTTCGGTGAAGATCCTCTGTCCTGCCTACTTTAAACCCATCTTTTGAGTACGTCATTTGTGTTTTCTTCTTTTTGTTTTTTGTTTTTGTTTTGTTTTTATGGTCTTTTTGACATAGGGTCTCCCCTATATGCCCTAGCTGTCCTGGAGCTCACTATGTAGACCAGCTGGGCTTAACTCACAGACAATCCACCTGCTTGCCTCTCAAGTGCTGGGATTAAAGGAAATGTGCCACCAAGCCTAGCTACTTCTTTTGTTAAAGTACTCTATATATCTGGATGTTAATGCTCTGTCAGATGTAAGCAGCAAGTGAAGTTTCCTCCCACTCTGTGGGTTTTCTTTTCTCTTCTTTTGATTTTCTTTAGCTGTATAGCATTTTGTGTTTGATGAGGTCCCACTTGTCAGCTGTTGTCCTTATTTCTTGTGCACTGCGTTTGATTTAGAAAGTCTTTTCCCATATGCTCTCGTCTTTCCTAGGTTGTTGCAACTTTTTTCTTCCTATCACCTTCAGGTTTTGGGTTTCAGGTTGAGATATTTTTACCACTTGGATTTTATTTTTGAACAGGGTGAGATGGTAGGGTTTAATTTTTGTTCTACAACGGTGATACAGTTTTGGCCAACACATTTGCAAAAGATGCTATCTTTCCTCCATTGAGCTTTTTTTAGCCCCTTTGTCAAATATGAGGTGGCTGAAAATTATATGAGCTACGTTTGGAACTTCAATTTTGTTCCATTGGTAAATGGGTCTGTTTTTTGTGCCAGTACCCCCAGGCTATTTTTGTGACTATAGCCTTGTAGTATTGCTTGAAGTCTGGTAAAAGTAATCTGCACTGTATTGTAACTCTAATAACCAAAATCAGGGAAAGACACAAACAAGAAAGAAAACATAACCCTCATTAATGAACACAGATTCAAAATTCTCATAAAATACTTGCAATTACATACAGACCCACATCCAAAAAGATCATCCATTAATGACCAATGTTGGATCATACCAGAGATGCAGGATGTTCAACATAACTTAAATCATAAATATCATAAAATACATAAAATGGACTGAAAGACAAAAACCAACAATGGTCCTCTCAATCGATGCAGAAAAAGCCTTTGACAGAATCAGCATCCCTTCATGCTTAAAGTCCTAGAGGGATCGTCGACTCGATGAACATTCTTAACATGATTAACCATTATAGCAAACCACCAACATTTCCTAAAGTGGAGAAAAGTTAGAAGCATCCCTTAAAGGCAGAACATGGCAAGCGCTACCCACTATCGCCACTCCTCTTCAATATAATGCTTGGAATGCTTGCTAGGGCAATAAGGGGAGAAAGCGAAATTAAAGGAGTACTAATTGGAAAAGAGGAAGTTAAACTATCCCTTTTAGCAGAATGATATGATAGTTTACCTAAGGGATGCGTAAAAACTCAACCAGAAAGCTCTAGAAAATGATTAAAGTTCATAAAGTGGCAGGATACAAATTTTGTTTTATTTTTTTTTGTAATGTGTATGATGTACTATCTGCATGTAGGTTTTGAGCAACCTCGTGTCGTGCAATGTTGTGAGCAGGTCAAAAGGGAGAACGTCAATTCCCCTGGAACTGTTATTTCATTACCTCCTTGTTTGATCTTCAAATTCCTTGAAGGAAGTTTATGACAAGGTATCTTCAGCAGGTGTTTCTGCGGTGGAATGGGTGTGTATCATAGTCCTTAGACACATGAAGTTTGAATAAATTACCACTGGGTTAATAAATCCGACAGAGAATAAGGATGCATGGGCCACAAGTCAGCAGCAACCATTAAGATGTCTTTAAGCCGGCTGGCACAATCACCTTATAATCCTAGCACTTGGTAGGCAGAGCATATCTTTGTGAGTTCAAGGAGCGCCTGTGTCTACACAGTGACTCCAGGCCAGCTGGGACTAAAAGGGAGAACCTTGTCAAAAAGACAA
>VZQC01011226.1:197237-219780 GCA_009823505.1 Rhizomys pruinosus | reverse complement strand
AAAAAAAAAAAAAAAAAAAAAGATGTCTTTGGCTCTCAGGTGAGAAAGAAATAGGCTCTTTGGGGGGGGGATCTTGACACTATGGAGGGTTTCTCCTTGTTTGTTCTACAGCCCCTCCCAAGAAATACCCTGCCAAATGGCCATTTAATAGTTTCCTGACTTCTACGGATTTTCAATTGAAACATGAAGATCTAGGATTTCAAAGCTAGTACCAGCTATGAGCTAACATCTGACATGTGTCTTTCTGGGTCTTTGTCACCTCACTCAGGATTATTGTTTCCAGTTCTATTCATTTACCTGTGGACCTCATAACTTCACTTTTAAGAGCTGAATAATATTCCATTGTGTATATGTACTGCGCCTTCATTATCTGTTCATCACTTGATGGTCATCTAGGTTGTTTCCAATTTCTGGATATCATGGCTGCAAGGAACACGAGTGAACAGGTATTTCTGCAGTAAGGTATAGAGTCTTTTTGATTATGCCCAAGAGTGGTTTGGGTGGATCATATAGTAGATGAACTTCTGGTTTTTTGAACTGTCTCCACACTGACTTCCATAGTGGTGCACCAGCCTGTACTACCAGCAGCAGTGGTGAAAGTCCGCCCTCCTGTCCATCCTCAGCAGTATGTGTCCTTGTTTAATTTTTGGATCTTAGCTGTGATGGTTAATACTGTTAATCCTGGGTGTCAACCTGACTGGATTTGGGATGAGCAAATATGAGAAAGAGATCTTCAGGTTGGATTATCTCAAGCCGGATGGCCCACCCTAAATGTGGGTGTTACCTTCTGCTGGCAGCCAGTATAAAAGGCCATGGCAGAGGGAGGGAGCTGGTCCCTTTTATTTTGCTGCTTGCCTTCTCTCTCACTGGTGAGTTTGTCTTGCTGCTGTGATCAACTCTTTGGATCCCAGTGTAGACTGAGATGGTCTGATTTCCCAGAATCCATTGGGCCTTCAGCACCGGATTGGGATTACTGATTCATCCAGCCTCATGGACTGAGCAAGCCAGTAAGAAGCCTTCCTCCATGGCCTGTGCTCCAGCTCCTGCCTCCAGGTTCCTGCTCTGAGTTCCCACCTTGGGCTCCCTGAGGCAATGAACTGTGACCAAGGATATGTGGGCTAAATAAACCCTTTCCTCCCCAAATTGGAGTCAGGCAGAGTGTTTTGTCACAGCAATTGAAGAGAAATTAAAACATTAGCTATCATGACTGGAGTAAGGTGAAATCTCAAAGTGTTCTTAAAATAGAAATTTCAGGGCTGGAGAGATGGCCTAGCGGTTAAGAGCACCGACTGCTCTTGCAGAGGACCCTAGTTCAATCCCCAGCACCCACATGGCAGCTGAGAACTGTCTTTAACTCCAGTTCCAGGGGAATCCCACACCCTCTTCTGACCTCTGTGGCATTGTACAACACGAGTGCACAAACCTACATTCATACACATACGAAAATAAATAAAATTAAAAAAATTTAAAAAACCCAGAAATTTCCCCAGCATCTATCTTTTATCAGATTTTTTGGATCTTTTTGAGACAGGGTCTCCCTGCACCCCTAGCTGGCCTAGAGCTCATTATGTAGACCAGGCTGGCCTCAGACTCACAGAGATCTTCTTGCCCCTGCCTCCCAAATGCCAGGATTAAAGGTGTGTGCCACCATGCTCAGCTGGTTTTATCAGTTTTTTTTTTCAAATACGTGATCTTTTTTTTTCCCCAAAGCTAATTTTATTGAAGTTTTGTGCATTTCATACAAAATTTCCCAATCGAATCTAGACCCCTTTCCCCTTCCATTCCCCCCTCCCCACCCCACCAGAACTCATGCATTCTGTCAAACATGTTTTTCATCTTTTTCTCAGTCTCTTTTAAAATTTTTAATGCAGAAGTTTATGTTTCAATCAGTTCTTTGACCTGATCTTTTTTTGTTGTTCCTTCCAATTTGCATCACTCCAAAATATGCATATATGCATGCCACATATATCAAGATTATGACATCATAGGTTTCCTTTTATCAGTTTTTTTCCTTTTGTCTGTTTTTAAAAAGGTTTTTAATTTTTTTTTGGTCTTTTTTTTTTTTTTGAGACAGGGTCTCTCTGAAGCCCCAGCTGTTTTCTTTAAGCCGGTGGCACAATCACCTTTAATCCTGCACTTGGAGGCAGAGGCAAGAATGATCTCTTGTGAGTTCAAGGCCAGCCTGGTCTACAACAGTGACTCAGGCCAGCTGGGACTAAAGGGAGACCCTGTCAAAAAGACACAGTTGCTTTCACATACAAAGAAATATAATAAAGTTTCTCAGTTTGCCTGCCAACTGGGGATTTGGTGTTAGCATCCACAAATGAGGGAAACCGTTAACTTTTTTTTTTTTCTGGGACTGTGTTACTTCACTTAGCATAATGGCTTTAAGCTCCATCCATTTACCTGCAAAATTCATGATGTCATCTTTCTTTACCGCTGCATAGAACTCCATGTGTAGATGTACCACATTTTTGTTATCTAGTCATCAGTTCAGGGGCATTTGGGTTGGTTCCAGCTCTTTGCTATTGTGAGGAGAACTGCAATAAACATAGCTGTGCATGTATCTTTGTAGTAGGATGAGTCTTGTGGGTATATACCCAGAAGTGGTATGGCTGGGTCAGGTGGTAAGCTCATTTTGAGTTTTTAAGGCTTCTCCACACTGCTTTCCACAGTGGTTGTATGAGTTTACATTCCCACCAGCAGTGGATGAGTGTTCCCTTTTCCCCACAACCTCTCCAGCATTTGGTGTCTTTTGTTTTCTTGATCCTGGCTAATCTTATTGGAGTGAGATAATACCTTAGAGTGGTTTTACTTTGCATTTCCTTAATTATTAACAATGTTGAACCCTTTTTAAGATGTTTCTCAGCCATCTTCCTTACTGTTGAAGTCTCTGTTCTGCTCTTTACTCCATCTTTTGAGTAGGTCATTTGTTTTCTTCTTTTTGTTTGTTTTGTTTTGTTTTGTTTTGGTCTTTTTGAGATAGGGTCTCCCTATAGCCCTAGCTGTCCTGGAGCTCACTATGTAGACCAGGCTGGGCTTGAACTCACAGACATCCACCTGCCTCTGCCTCTCAAGTGCTGGGATTAAAGGAATGTGCCACCAAGCCTAGCTACTTCTTTGTTTTTTAAGTACTCTATATATTCTGGATGTTAATGCTCTGTCAGATGTAGCAGCAGTGAAGATTTCCTCCCACTCTGTGGGTTTTCTTTTCTCTTCCTTGATTGTTTCTTTAGCTGTATAGCAGCTTTTGTGCTTGATGAGGTCCCACTTGTCAGCTGTTGTCCTTATTTCTTGTGCATCTGCAGTTTGATTTAGAAAGTCTTTTCCTATGCCTCTGTCTTCTAGGTTGCTGCCATCTTTTTCTTCTATTACCTTCAGGGTTTTGGGTTTCAGGTTGAGATATTTTAACCTCTTGGAGTTTATTTTTGAACAGGGTGAGATGTAGGGGTTTAATTTTGTTCTTCTACAATGGTGATACAGTTTTGCCAACACCATTTGCCAAAGATGCTATCTTTCCTCCATTGAGCTTTTTTAGCCCCTTTGTCAAATATGAGGTGGCTGAAATTATATGAGCTCAAGTTTGGAACTTCAATTTTGTTCCATTGGTCAATGGGTCTGTTTTTGTGGCAGTACCAGGCTATTTTTGTGACTATAGCCCTGTAATATATCTTGAAGTCTGGTAAAGTAATCTGCACTGTATTGTACTCTAATACCAAAATCAGGGAAAGACACAAACAAGAAAGAAAACTATAACCCCATCTCATTAATGAACACAGATGCAAAAATTCTCAATAAAATACTTGCAAATTACATACAGACCCACATCAAAAAGATCATCCATTATGACCAAGTTGGATTCATACCAGAGATGCAGGGATGGTTCAACATACTTAAATCAATAAATATCATAAAATACATAAATGGACTGAAAGACAAAAACCACATGATCATCTCAATCGATGCAGAAAAAGCCTTTGACAGAATCCAGCATCCCTTCATGCTTAAAGTCCTAGAGGGATCGTTACTCAGTGTAATCAAAGACATATACAACAAACCCACAGCCAACATTTTCCTAAATGGAGAAAAGTTAGAAGCATTCCCTTAAAGGCAGGAACATGGCAAGCCTACCCACTATCGCCACTCCTCTTCAATATAATGCTTGGAATGCTTGCTAGGGCAATAAGGGGAGAAAGCGAAATTAAAGGAGTACTAATTGGAAAAGAGGAAGTTAAACTATCCCTTTTAGCAGATGATATGATAGTTTACCTAAGGGATGCTAAAAACTCTACCAGAAAGCTCCTAGAAATGATTAAAAGTTTCAATAAAGTGGCAGGATACAAATTTTGTTTATTTTTTTTTGTATGTGTATGAATGTACTATCTGCATGTAAGTTTGTGCACCCCTGTCGTGCAATGTTGTGGAGGTCAGAAGAGGGCGTCAGATTCCCCTGGAACTGTTATTTCATTCTCCCCTGTTGTGAGATCTTCAATTCCTTGAAGGAAGTTTATGAAAGTGTACTTCAGCAGGTGTTTCTGCGGTGGAATGGGGTGTGTATCAGGTCCTTAGCACCATGAGTTTGATAAAATTTACCCACTGGTTAATAAATCTGACAAGAGAGTTAAGGATTCATGGGCCACAAGTCAGAGCAACCATTAAGATGTCTTTAAGCCGGGCGTGGTGCACACACCTTTAATCCTAGCACTTGGTGAGGCAGAGCAGTGGATCTTTGTGAGTTCAAGGGCGCCTGGTCTACACAGTGAGCTCCAGGCCAGCTTGGGACTAAAAGGGAGAACCTTGTCAAAAAGACAAAAAAAAAAAAAAGAAAAAAAAGATGTCTTTGGCTCTCAGGTGAGAAAGAAATAGGCTCTTTGGGGGGGGGGATCTTGACACTATGGAGGGTTTCTCCTTGTTTGTTCTACAGCCCTCCCCAAGAAAATAACCCTGCCAAATGGCCATATTAAATAGTTTCCTGACATCTATGGATTTTCAATTGAAACATGAAGATCTTAGGATTTAAAGCTAGTACCAGCTATGAGTAACATCTGAATGTGTCTTTCTGGTCTTTGTACCCTCACTCAGAGATTATGTTTCCATAACTATTCATTTACCTGTGGACCTCATAACTCCACTTTTAGATGAATAATTCACATTGTGTATATGTACTGGTCTGCCTTATTTCTGTTCATCAACTTGATGTCATCTAGTTGTTCAATTTCTGGATATCATGGCTGCAAGAGAACACGAGTGAACAGGTATTCTGCAGTAAGAGTAAGAGTCTTTTTTATGCCCACCAGAGTGGTCTTGGGTGGCATCATTATAGTAGATGAAGCTTGGTTTTTGAACTGTTTTCTCACACTGACTCCATAGTGGTGCACCAGCCTGTAACTACCAACAGCAGTGTGAAAGGTCCGCCTCTGTCCATCCTCAGCAGTTTGTTCCTTGTTTAATTTTTGGATCTTAGCTGTGATTTAATACTGTTATTCCTGGTGTCGAAACCCCTGACTGGATTTGATGAACAAAATGAGAAATATCTTCAGGTTGGATTATCTCAAGCCGATGGCCCACCCTAAATCTGGTAGTATGTAGCGTTACTCTGCTGGCAGCCAGTATAAAAGCCCATGGCAGAGGGAAAGGAAAAGCGGCTGCTCCTTTTATTTATGCTGCTTGCTTCTCTCTCACTGTGAGTATGTCTTGCTGCTGATCAACTCACTTGAAACCTAGCGTATGACTGAGATGGTCGATTTCCCAGTAAATCCTTGGGCCTGTCAGTCACCAGGAATTGGGATTACTGATTCATCCAGGCCTCTATGGACTGAGCACAGTAAGAAGCCTTCCTCCATGGCCTATGCTCTGCAGCTGCCTCCAGTCCTGCTGCAGAGTTCCACCTTGGGCTCCCTAGCAGATGAACTGACCAAAATATGTAGGCTAAATAAACCCTTTCCTCCCCAAATTGGATGTCAGGCAAGAATGTTTATGGTAGCAGCAATTGAAGAAAATTATAAACAGTTGCTATCATGACTGGGGTGAAGGTGAAATCTCAAAGTGTTTTCTTTAAAATAGAAATTTCAGGGCTGGAGAATGGCCTAGCGTTAAGAGCACCCACTGCTCTTGCAGAGACCCTTAGTTCAATCCCCAGCACCCATCATGGCAGCTAGAAACCCTGTCAACTTCCAGTTTGCAGGGGATCTACGCCTCTCTTTGATCTCTGATGCATTGTACAACAGAGTGCACAAACCTACATTCATTCACACATAAAGAAAATAAATAAAAGATTAAAAAAATTTAAAAAAAACCCAGAAATTTCCCCAGCATCTACTTTTATAGTATTTTTGGATCTTTTTGAGACAGGTCTCTCTTGCACCCCTAGCTGGCCTAGAGCTCCATATGTAGATCCAGGCTGCCTTCAGACTCACAGAGATCTTCTTGCCTCCCCTGCTCCAAATGCCAGGATTAAAGTGTGTGCCACCCAGCTCAGCTGTTTTATCAGTTTTTTTTCAAATACGTGATCTTTTTTTTTCCCCAAAAGCTAATTTTTTGACAGTTTTGTCATTCATACAAAAGTTTCCCAATACGAATTTAGACCCCTTTCCCCTTCCATTCCCCCCTCCCGCACACCACCAGAAACAATGCATTCCTGTCTCAAACATTGTTTTCATTTCATCTTCTCAGTCTTTTTAAAATTTTTAATGCAGAAGTTTATGTTTTCAATCAGTTCTTTGACTGATCTTTGTTTTTGTTTGCCTTCCAATTTGCATCACTCCAAATAGTGCATACTATGCAGTGCCCACATATATCGGAAGATTATGACATCATAGGTTTCCTTTTATCAGTTTTTTTCCTTTTTGTCTGTTTTTAAAAGTTTTAATTTTTTTTGGTCTTTTTTTTTTTTTTTTTTGAGACAGGTCCTCTGAAGCCCCAGCTGTTTTTGGAACTCACTCTGTAGACCAGCTGCCGCCTCTACCTCCTAATGCTGAGAACTAAAGGCATGCACCACCTCACCCCGCTACATTTAAAAAAGTTAAAAAATATGCTGTATATATTTAAAAAATATAAATTTAAAAAAAAAGGGGCTGGAGAGATAGCCTATGGTAAGACACTGACTGCTCTTGCAGAACCCGGGTTCGATCCCCAGCAACCCACATGGCAGCTAAGAACCTCTGTAACTCCAATTCCAGAGAATCTCAGTTCCAGGGAATCCGAGACCCTCTTGTGACTCTGAGCAATACGACACGGTGCATAGACCTCATGCAGAAATAAATTCATACACATACAAAAATAAATAAAAAAATAATAATTTAAAAACCTTTTAAAAACTATAATAAGGAGCTGAACTTGTGGTAGGCAACACACCTTTAATCCTCAGCATTTGGAGCAGGAGAGGCAAGAAAGACCTCTGTGAGACTTGACCAGACCTGGTCAACATAAACAAGCTCCAGCAGTTAGGGTCGCATGGGTTTTGCCGGAGTACATGCCTGAGATGCCAGAATATGGCATCAGATCCATTGGTTGCTAGAGTTATAGCAGTTATGAGCAGCCTCATTGTGATGCTGGGAAACTGACTTGTTCTCTGCAAGAGTACGACGTGCCCTTAACTTCTGAGTTATCTCCAGCCCGTTGTTTATATTTATAACTTTGAATTGTTTAAGGATGAAATTATTCTATGAAGTAGATTTTTTTTCAATGTCAGTTCTAATAAATAAGAGAAAATTACTCTTCTGCTTAGTTTTTACTTCTTTTGGAGAGTATGCTAGTAATCACAGCTGTATGGTGGATGTGCTGGATAGCTTTATATGTTAACTTACACACCTTGACATGGAGCCTCATTGGGAGTTGGCTCCTTGGATTGGCCCTGGCCCACAATCTGGGAGTATTGTCTTCATTGAATGTGGAGGGCCCAGAACTCATGACGAGTAGACCACCCGGGCAAGTTTTGTACTGTAAAGAAGGCGGCTGGAGGATGAGCCAGGGGAAGCAACGCAGTGAACAGCATTCCTCCGATGGCCTGTGCTTTCAGCTCTGCCTCCAGTTCTGCCCTGGTTCCTGCCTTGGTTCCCTATGATGATACTGATGACCCAGGAGATGTTGACTGAATAAACCCTTTCCCATCCCAAAGAATAATAAGGATGTCGGTAAACAGAGTGCTTTTGTCACAGCAATGGAAAGACAAACTAGAACAGTGGATATCTTCTTAGTCGATGCATGCTATTAACATCTGTTTACTTAAATTTTTTTTAGTTTTTTTTTTTTTTAATTAATTTTAATTTATTGACTTGTGTGTATGAGTACTGTCTGTGTGCAAGTGCTGTGCACCCGTGTCGTGCAATGCGGCGGAGGTCAGAAGAGGGTGTCGATATCCCCTGAACTGGAGTTCTCCTGGAATTGAGTTTCACCGGTTCTCGGCTGCCATGTGGGTGCTGGGATTCAAAACCCAGGTCCCTGCAAGAGCGGTCCGCTCTTAACCGCAAGGCCATCTCTCCAGCCCTGTACTTAAATGTTTATAAGTTGATTAAGAATCTACACTTATCGTATTCAGAACCAATAAGCCTATTCTGTGTGATTTTTGTCTATGCTGCTGAGATCAAAGGGGTTACCTGCAACCTTGGAGTGGAGAGGGTGCTGTGATGGTAAATTTCCATTTCAAGATTAAATGTTATCTAGATTGAGATCTGTTCCTGGGTCTTAATTTGCAATGGGGGCCGAGTCACTGTGTAAAGGCCAATGCTGGGAAAGAAGAATTTCTATTAGTTACATTTCCCAAGGAGAGAGGCCATAGCATGCCTCAGGGCCCCCTGGGAAGCACAGAGTTTTAATCGTGCTGAAGCAGGAGGGGGAAGAGCACCATCCAGATCCTTTATAGCAGGCTCTGGGGAAAGGCAGAGCAGGGTAGGGTGGAAAGCAGAGCACTGGTCACCTGACTCAGTCCAGCAGGCTTTGGGTCACAGGGGCTGCTCCTCACCGACCAGGGCCTATCCTTGGACTGAACAGGCCAGAGAAAGATCACTTGGAATGCACGGAGTGCACAGCCAGATGGTGCTGGCTCTGGTGTGTGAATCTGCTTTGTTTAATTAGCAGATGAAAAAAATTTATTCCTGGGGTTGGGGAGATGGCGTACTTTGTTGGTAAAGCGACTACTGTGGCAAACATGAACCTGAGTTTAAATCTCCAAGCACCCATGCGTAGAAAACTGGGCATGGGGGTGGTGAGTGGGAGTGTGTGTGTGTTGGTTGCTGTGATTCTGCTGTGTGCTGTATGTGTGTATGTGTGCTGGTGATGTGTGTTGGTTGTAATTGTTTGTGTTATGTGTGGCTGTGCGGTGGTGTGTGTGGGTTGTGTGTGTGTGGTGTGTGTGCTGTGGGAGGCAGAGGAGGAGCTGTCACACTGAGAAAGCCTATGTGGCAAAGCTCCAGGCCAGTGAGAGACCTTTTCTGATTAAACAAGATCTGTGGTACTCGAGGAGCAACAATACCCGAGGCTATCCTCTGGTCTTCATAGTCATGCACACATACATGTATATGCACCCACACTCATGTGCTTCTGAACATATTACCATGCAGTTCCACACAGAATCTAGGAGGTGTGGCCTTGGGACTGATCTAGAGATGATGTGCAAACATCATAAGCTACAGAGATAAAAACCATAGCCTGCCATTGCTTTCTCAGTTATCGCACTTGTTACCATAGTGTGTCTCGTGTTGTCAGTTCCTGCTTTCTCCTAAAGTTCAGGTGGAGCCCTTTGCATCTCCTTGTAGTTTCAGTCTAGTGCTAACAACATGCACTTTCTGGCCTTTACTCAGCTCCCTTGTAGATCAGGCTTTGGAGCCCAGGTAATGGCACCAAGAGCTCCAAATGCTGGCCATGGAGCTGTAGGATGGNTCGAGGAGCAACAATACCCGAGGCTATCCTCTGGTCTTCATAGTCATGCACACATACATGTATATGCACCACACTCATGTGCTTCTGAACATATATCATGCAGTTCCACACAGGATCTAGGAGGTGTGGCCTTGGGGACTGATCTAGAGATGATGTGCAAACATCATAAGCTACAGAGATAAAAACCATAGCCTGCCATTGCTTTCTCAGTTATCGCACTTGTTACCATAGTGTGTCTCGTGTTGTCAGTTCCTGCTTTCTCCTAAAGTTCAGGTGGAGCCCTTTGCATCTCCTTGTAGTTTCAGTCTAGTGCTAACAACATGCACTTTCTGGCCTTTACTCAGCTCCCTTGTAGATCAGGCTTTGGAGCCCAGGTAATGGCACCAAGAGCTCCAAATGCTGGCCATGGAGCTGTAGGATGGGGTGTTTGTTGTGAATTCTGATCCGCTTTTGATCATTCCTTGGGATGCCCCTAACATCTTTTGAAATGGGAATGTTTGTTTTGTGCCATTGTATATTGGAATTGAGTAACTGACTATTAGTTTACAGGAGATTGCAGATAAGAGGTTGTCTTCCATGTTAGATGTAGCTCATCGCTCAGATCTAGTCTACCATACTTGTCTGTATTCACATATAGGTGTATACTTCAGTTCTTGGAGGCAATCAAAGCGTTGTGACAATAGCACTAATGACAGAAGTTTGAACTCTGTTGGGGCGTTGCCAAGGAGAAGAGGGATATAATGCCGATTAGACGATGAAAAATATATTTATGAAACAAACATTAACACAATCAAAAGAAAAAAAAAGAGGTTTGTCTTGAAATCTCAGATGAAAACTTGAACTTTGTTATTTTTTACAGTGTTGAAACTGTCAGACTTGAAATTGGACTGTATTTTTCATTATAAGATAGACGTGAACTTATGGGGACAAATGTGGGATTATGGTTTAAAGTGATATGCTTCAGTGTCAGTTGACAAGAGTTGGAGCTGTGATGGCTTACTCTTGGTTGTCAGCTGGATAGCAGGATCTAGAATCATCATGGTAGCAAATATCTGTGTCTGTGAGGGACTTTCTAGATTAGCTCAGTGGAGTGAGAAGGTGCATTCTAATTGTGGCCAGTACCATTCCATGGGCCGGAGCCTAGACTGAATAAAAAGGAGAAATGATCTGAGCAGCAGCACTCTGCTCCCTGACTTGGACACAGCGCGACCAGCTGCCTCACGCTCCTGCTGCCATGCCCCTCTCCCAGCTATGCCATGATGAGACTATTAACTGTGAGCCAAAATAAACCTTTCCTTCCTTAAGTTCCTTTTGTCAGGTATTTTTGTCAAAGCAATGAGAAAAGTCACGAATATAGATGGAGTCTCATGTAGCCCAGGCTGGCCTTGAGCTCACAATGTAGCTGATGATGACCTTCACATCCTGACCCCCCTGCTTCCACTTCCAAGCTCTGGGATCACACTGCTCTGCCTGGATGTCTTACTTTATTTCCCCATTTCCTCTCATCCTGTCCATCAGTTTTGCACACCTTCCTCTTTGTCTTTTATGTTTAAAGACACAGTGTTTATATTCTACATTTTCCTTTCTGATTTTACTGGCCTGAATTGAGTTTTACTCTGAGCTAAAGGTCAATCCTAATGTACCCTTCACTAATCCTAGTTGTTATATATGCATAAGATGTTTAAACTGGACTCTTAGATCTGGGTTACTTCTTGGGATATCCTGCCAATGGTGGGTATCTATAGTTAGGTTTACACAGTTCATCTTCTGCCACTGGCCTCTCAGTGGATGATGCTTTTCCTCCATGCCAGCTGAGAAAAAGGTTTTCTTTTTTCTTTTTTTCTCTTTTGAAGCAGAGTCTCATATATTCCATGGTGGCTTTGGACTCCCTCTGCAGCCAAGGATAGCCTTGAACTTCCAATTCTCCAGCCTTTGCCACCCATGTACTGGGAGTATGCTACCATTTCCTGCTTAAGATGTATTTGTCAATGTCTTATTGCTTCACTATTAATCCTTTATTTTCCTGGAAGTACTGTGTATTGAATCTAAGGCCTGAAGCATGTTAGGCAAGTGCTCTACCATTGAGTTACAGCTCATCTCTCACATTTGATACTTTTACCCATGAGATTCCTTCATTACACACCCTCTGTGTAATGTGGTCTGTGCTCTTACTGCTCTAAATGTCACTTGGCTCTCCTTAGGCTTTCTGAGCCCCTTGTTCCAGAGATTTGAAATACCTGGTACACAGCAGGTACTCAAGAATCATATAGCAGGTGCTCAAGAACCATTCTGAGTCTTCCTGAATGAAAAAGAGGTCCAACATGAGGTGGCTGAAATTGTATGAGTTCAATGGAGGAAAGATAACATCTTCAGCAAATGGTGCTAGCAAAACTGGATTACCATTTGTAGAAGAACAAAATTAAAACCCTACCTCTCACCCTGTACAAAAATCAACTCCAAATGGATCAAAGACCCTCAATGTGAAACCCAAAACTCTGAAGGTGATAACAAGAAAATGTTGGAGCAACCTACCAGACATAGGCAAGGAAAAGACTGTCTAAATCAAACAGCAGCTGCACAGGGAAATAAGGTTAACCAGATTAGCAGTGGGAACCGCATTAAACTCAAAAGCTTCTTAGACAGTGAAGAACAATCAATGAAGTGAAGAGGAAAAACTCACAGAATGGGGAAACCTTGTCAGCATTGATACATCTGATAGGCAGCATCAATCCAGAATATATAACTACTCAAACCAAGTAAGAAGAAACAAATGACCCCCAAAAGATGGAGCAAAGAGCTGGACAGAGACTTCACTAGTGAGAAAGTAAGATGGGCTGAGAGAACACTTAAAAATTGTTCAACCTTGTTAAATAATAAGAATGCAAATTAAAACCACTCTAAGGTATCATCTAACTCCAATAAGACGTGGCGCTAAGATCACAGAAGAACAAAAGACACCAAATGCTGGGAGAGGTTGTGGGAGAAGTTTGGACACTCATTCACTGCTGGTGGGAATGAAACTTGTGCAACCTCTTGGAAAGCAGTGTGGAGAACTTTCTTTCTTTCTTTTCTTTCTTTCTTGTTCTCTTTCTTCTTATCTTTCTTTCTTTCTTTCATTTTTATGTGTATGAAAGTGTAACGTCTGCATGTAGGTTGGGCACCTCTTGTGTCATGCAATGGTGCCGAGGTCAGAAGAGGGCGTCAGATTTCCCCTGAAACTGGAGTTAAAAGACGGTTCTAGCCTGTCATTGGGTGGCTCGGAATTGAGACCTGGGTTCCTCTGCAAGAGCAGTCGCACTCTTTGAACTGCTAGTGATCTCTCTAACCCCAAAGAATTCGTTTCTTTTAATTGTTATTAAACTTTTTCCATAATCATGACATCAATTCTATTGAATCTAAGTTTACTTCCCTTTTCCATGCCCCCCCAACCCGACCAAGTCCTGCCACTCTGCCATAATGATATCCTGCATTCTTTTCTAGTCTTTTCCAGAGTTTTTTTCAGTCTTTTGTATTGTTGTTCTCTCCAATTTGTTATTGTTACAGCATATATATATATATATATATATATATATATATATGCACACATCACTTGAATTAGAGAATTTATTTTCCCTAAAAGGTGTCATGTTTTCCTTAAAGAAGTGCTCGAAAGTTCCTCCTTGGCAATCCCATCAATCCTGCACTTTTGCTCCACATTGGGGTCTTTCTCTCCCATGGTCGCCAAATGAAGTCCAGTAAACATGTATCCTGTCTTGATCCCCCTGTACTGGCCTCCATGATACAGCCCAGGTAGTCCACCAATGGCAGTCTATATTCTGACGAGGCTGAAATCCCCTTAGCTGTTTAGTCCACAAGCTGGGTACTGCTGTAGTCCCCATCTGGCATTGAAGGTTTGGAGGATTCTTGGAGAGACATGAATCTTCAGTCCATATAGGAAGCTGTATTTCATGTCCTTGAGGAGTGCCAAAAGTGGTGGCAGCCAAAAGACTTAAAATGAACCTACCACTTGACCCAGTCATACCACTCCTTTGTATATACCCACAAGACTCATCCTACCGCAAATATACATCCACATCTATGTTTATTGTAGTTTTCTTCACAATAGCGAAGAGCTGGAACCAATCCAAATGCCCCTCAAAGAAAATGTGGTACATCTACACAATGGAGTTCTATACAACGGTAAAGATGATATCATGAACTTTGCAGGTAAATGGATGGAACTCGAAGCCATTGTGCTAAGTGAAATAACTCAATCCCAGAAAAACAAATGATGAATAGTATCCCTCATTTGTGGATGCTAGCACCAAATCCCTAGTTGAAAGGCAAGCTGAGCAAGGTTAATGCTATATTTCTTTTTACTGGAAAGCAACTGTGCTGTTATAATGTGAATGCCTTAACGGGCTTTAGAATTAACTTACTACTTTTTTTCACACTTTGTAATTGTGGTATATGGGTGGAGGGTATGTATTCATATTTTAGAGTAATATAAAACTAAAGGGAAAAATGTGAATCCCTAAACATATTTTGGAATTAACATACAGTTTATCTTCAGAGGTCATAATTTTGGTATATATGTGACATTTATATAGGTGTATTTTAGAGCAATACAAATGGGATGCAACAACAACAACAACATAAGGACTGGGTCAAAGAACTGACTGAAACAGTTAACTTCTGCCCCAAACAATAAACCTCTATGGAGAAAAACTTTAAAAAAGACTGAGAAAAATATGCAAGACATGTACGGCAGAATGCATGAACTGGGGTGGGGGCATGGAAAGGGGAATGTGTCTAAATTGGACTGAGAAATGTATGAAATACACAAAACATCAATAAAAATATTTTATAAAAAAGATCAATAGCCTGCTTTTCTAAGATTAAAAATAAGTTAAAAACACAATGAAAACTGGGATCCTGATTATAATAACTGAAAATATATGAAATAGCTACAAACAGCTTTAATAATGAAAATCCAATAATGTATTTGTAGAAAACTACAAAAATGATACTGGGAATTATAAAAAAAGGCTCAGATAGAGTTTTAGGATATTAAAAAAATGTCTGAGTGGGCAATTTATGTGTGTGTGTGTGTGTGTGTGTCTGTGTGTGTGTGTGTCTGTGTGTGTGTGTCTCTGTGTGTGTGTGTGTGTGTGTGGTGTATATGGGTTTGTATAAGCACACATGTACACATATGTGCATGTGTGTGGACACAAGAAGTCAACATCTGGTGTCTTCCTTTGTAGCTTTTTACCTCAGTTTTGGAGACAGGGTCCCTCGCTGAAGCTGGAAATCACAGTCTTGGCTGTGCTGGTCAGCCCCAAGCTCCAGGGTCTGCCAGTCTCTGCATCCATGCTGCTGGGATTCCAGACGCATGCTGCCACGCCTGACTTTTATGAGGGTGCTGAGGATCTGAACTCAGGTCTCATGCGTATGTTACAAACACTTTTCTGAGGAAACAGCCTAAACTGATCAGAGTCCAAAAAGACATCTCCAGGGAAAGTAGACTTGTTTTGCTTCTCGTCCACCTGTGTCCCTTTTCTAAAGCCTAGGGAACAATGTGCGGAAGAGGAGGAGTGGTAGAATGTAAGGGCTGCTATTGGGGTGAATGGTGAAACTACAGCAATGTAGACTGTACACTTATTTGATCAACATGCTTGTACATACAAGCCCCTCCAGCTGGACAATGGGGACCTTGGGCTGTATAAGTTTGGGCATAGCTACTTGAAAATTGGTTTTACATGAAGGATGCTTATATTCATTACTTATTAATTATTATTAAAAAATGAATGAAAAAAATACCAAACACTTTTCTGACACAACCATCTCCCTAGCTCTCTTGTTTCACACTTTATATTCCCTCCACCCAGGCCACACCACACCCAATTTTATCTTGAAGGCGAATGTTTTAGAAGTAAAGGGCCAGAATGTGCCATGAATTATGGATTCCATTTTATCCTCATTGAGACAATCTGAATATTTTCCCTGTGGGTGCTTGAGTGAACCAAATTAGCCCCATGCTTGTCAGCTTCCTAGCTCTCTTTGTGCTGCAGATGAAAGTCTAAGAAGTGAAAACTGAGACTCTCTTGACCTTTTCAAGTCTTCAAATAATGATTTTCTAGACAGATAAGACTAAATTGGTATTGGATCTCAGTTTGGGAACAGGGAGGGGTGGCCGCTTAGGGGCTGCAAATGTGTTCATTGCTTCATTTTCTCCTCTCTCGCTCAATGGAGGAAATTAAAACCCTGATGGTCAGATTAGGTGGTTATAGGCCCCTGCCCTTTGCCTGCTGCTCTAGATGTGAGAACTGGGCTTATCTCCAGGCTCAGGTGAGGAAGTCGATGATAGAACACTTGAAGAAATAACTGAAGTAATTAGATCCTTAAACCAAAGGTTTTCTGAATTGTGTTTAAAAATAGAAAGAAAAAACTCACAGCTATAAGTTAAATGAACATGAAAGATCAATCACACTCACATTGAGCTCTTCCCAACCACAGGGCAAAGAGCCATCTACCTGCAATAGAGCAGAGGACACTGTCGGCACCCTCCCTAACACCAGAGGACTCTCCTGTGGTTGTGACTAACTGCCTTTTAAACATCCCTGTCGGGAGAGCCATCCTGAAAGCAGGAGGCGCCCTACTGGCAGCTGACCCCCATGTGACTTTCATCAAGGTGCCTCAGCAAAGGTCAGGTAATTCTTCAAGGGAGAAGGAGGCCGGTGAAGTCCTGAGCTCAAGGCTGTATTTGGGACCATATTTGTGACATCACTAGGGAAGTAAATTAACTAATGCCACTGGCTGAATTCCCAAAGCAGAGAAATCAGCACTAGGGAGACAGCTTAGTTGGTAAAGTGCTTGCCATGCCAGCGTGAAGATCTGATTTCCATCCTTAAAACCTGCATGAAAGAACATTGGGTATGGTAGCACACGCCTGTAATCCCAGTGCTAGGAGACAGAAACAAGTGGATTCTGGGGCTCCTGCCTAGCCAGTCTAGCCTACATTGTAATTTCTAGGCCAACAAGAGATCTTGTTTCAGAAAACAGTGGTGGGTACCAGAGGAATATCAGCTGAGTTTGACCTCTGGCCCTCACACCTGTCTACACCTCTCCTCCCATGACACACACTAGAAAAATCAGTGACCGAGAGGAAAGATCATTGAAACACTTGTAGCCTGCTTTTCTGTAAGGCCAGGGCTCTTCAAGGCATTGTTATTAACCACAACAAGTGGGTCTCCACTTATTGGATACCTCAATGTCTTGGAGGAATGCAGATTGGCAGGGCGGGTTGAAAACTTAAGTCTCTTGATTTTATTCAGTTTAGAGGTGTACATAAATTACAGGTGTACTCTCTATACTTGTTACTGTAGAACATATCCTCTTAAGAAGTGGCTTTTTGAAAAAAAGTTAAAAGTTTATTTGCTGTGGATCAAACAAAAAGACTGGTGGGTGTTAGCAGAGCACTCTGCTGCTGAGCTACATCCCTGGCTCTTGGCTTTTTTAAAATTAGTTTTATGTGTACAAAGGTATTTGCTTGCATGTAGGTAGGTGCACTTGTGTACTGTAATGCCCACGGAGGTCAGAAGAGGATGTCAGATTGCCTGGAATTGGAGTTACAGTTACAGCCACCATGTGGTTGCTGGGAATTGAACCTGGGTCCTCTGGAAAAGCAATCAGTGCTCTCAACTGCTGAGCCATCTCTCCAGCCCCAGCCCTTGGCTTTTTGAAGCAAGGTCTCACTTTGCAGCTAGGGTTAGCCTCCAGCGTTGGAATCCTTCTGCCTCTGTTTTCTGTGGAGACAGCTTTGCTAACGTTTGAATCTGGAATGTTGTCCACAGGCTCTAATTTTGAGTGCTTGCTCTCCATTAAATGGAGTTATTTTAGGAGGCAGAAGTGGGTCCTCTTTGAGGGTTAGAAGTCAGCCTTAATTTCTGCAGCCTGGTCCTCTGTAATTGTGAACAGCTTCCATCATATATACCTGCTGCCATGAAGCTACACCTTCATGATTCATAAATGTCATTCCCAATATTTTTATTACTTTTCCATTGCTGTGATAAAATACCACGGGAGCTTAGGGAGTCTACTGTTCTGCCTCTTTTTGGTCCCAAACAGGGCCTTGGTGATTTTTCTGGAGAACTACTGATGAGGTTCTTCCATGGGTTCCATGCTTGGGGAGATGGTAATTCCAGGCCAGGAGCTGGGGAGAGAGGGATGAATAGACAGATGGAGTCCTTGCTCCTAGTGACCTTATAGTCTGGTACAGATGTGAAATGTGTATAAATACTATTATATTTCTGTGTTTCTGAGCTCTATTTTATATCTATGGATTCCGTAAACTGGGATGGCAAATTATGAGGGAAAGTTTTTTGTAAGTACTGAACATGTACAGACTTCCTTTGGGGTTGCTATCTCCTTAAGAATACAGTATGATAACTTTCAACTTGGTATTGAATAGGTATTGTAATTAGTATAGGGATGAGTTAAAGTATGTAGGAGGATGTGTGTAAGCTATATGCAAACACTGCATCATTTAATACAAGAGACTTAAGTATCTGTGGATACTGGTACCAATCTGGGTCTTGAAATCAGTCTCCATGGATACCAAGGGCTGATTAAAATATAAAACTGGGGGCTGGAGAGATGGCCTAGCGGTTAAGAGCGCCGACCGCTCTTGCAGAGGACCCGGGTTCGATCCCCAGCACCCACGTGGCGGCCGAGAACCGTCTGAAACTCCAATTCCAGGAGAACTGCAGTTCCAGGGGAATCCGACACCCTCTTCTGACCTCCGCGGCATTGCACGACACGGGTGCACACACTTCCATGCAGACAGTACATTCATACACATACAGAAATAAAAAAAAATTAAAAAAAAATATAAAACTGAAGTCTTGGTTAGTGGCAAGAGGAAAAGGACCTGATATTTCAGGAGGTGGAGATGATTAAACTGAGGCAAGAATGGTGTCTTCTCTGAGGAAATTGCTCCAGTCATCATTCATCTGTAGGCAGAGGGGAGCTTCTAGAAGGCTGAGGGCAGAAGCTGTACTTGGAGCTTCTCCATGAGCAAATTCCTGTAGCTATCTATATATCTATATAGGAAGTTCCTAGTGATGTGAACAGGGGTCAGATCAGACAAGGTAATTTATGAGTGCTATAAAAATGTTCAAAATTATTTAATGCCCATACCAATTTGGCTGAGGGACCTAAAGGATAACTTTGTTCCTTGCCCTCAGAGGTCAACTAAGTCTCAGGGGACTATGAATGGGAGCATCTCTTGATGTCCTGCAAATGTGGTTCACCAGTCTTCCTGTATAGGGAGGTCTCAGGGATCCATTAATGGGACTTCAGCCAGTGTCCAGTCTATAAAGAGGAAAGTCTGCTCATGCTTCAAAAAGGGAAGCCTGGTCTAGCAAGACCTGATTTTTTCCTCAAGTGGCTAGAACTAGTAAGTAAAAAGACAAAAGGAACCAGGGGCTCCCCCCCCAAAAAAAACCCTGAGTGACCCCTGAGGACCAGATCCTCAACTGACCTTTAGAAAACAAAAACCTTGGTTAATCTGGGCTGTGTGGCCTTAAGCATCCAAAGGGAAAGTAAAACCAGAAATAAATAATCAGTAAGGCCTGAGAAATTGTACTTCAGATATAAAACTTGAGATCTTAGTAAAAAAGACGCAAAAGAAAAAAAAAAAAAAAAAAAAAAAAAAGAAGAGCACTGGGTTTTTCACCGTCTTTCAATTCTTACTGGCAAGTGCATCTACTCTGTGGCTGCCACTGCTTTTGCTGTTCTTCAAAGACATGAGACACAGCCTTTTAACCCTCCAATATGGACTGAAGGCTCATGTCTCTCCAACAATCAAACCTTTGATGCCAGATGGGGCCTGCTGAGATATCCAGCTTATGGACTCAGAGGCTTCTGGGATTTCAGACTCTTCAGAGTGTGGACTGCCATTGTTGGACTACCCAGGCTGTGTCATGGAGGTCAGTGCAGGGGGATCAGGACAGGACATGTGCTTGCTGGACCTCATTTGGCTGACCATGGGAGGGAGGGACCCCACTGTGGAGCACAGGGGCAGGATTGACTGTTGTTTGAGTTTGCCAAGGAGGAGCCTTCAAGCACTTCCTTAAGGAAAACCTGACCTCTTTTAGCAAAAAAAGAGAAAATCCTCCAACTCAGGGGATATGTGTATGTTTATCTATATCTATATATCTAAATATCTATATATCTATATATTTATATCTCTACATATCTATATATATATCTAAATATATAGATATATATCTAAATATCTATATATCTATATATTTATATCTCTACATATCTATATCTCTATATATCTCTATATCTATCTATCTATCTATCTATCTATCTATCTATCTATCTATCTATCCTCTGCTTTGAAAAAAAACTCTGGAAAGACTCAGAAAAAGATGCAAGACATGTATGGCAGAGTGCAGGAACTCAGGTAGGGTGGGGGCATGGAAAGGAAAGTGACTCTAAATTTGATTGAGAAATGATGTATGATGTGTGGAAATAGTTTAATAGCAATAATAAATTAAAAATGTTCAAAATTAAAGGATAGAACAGTTGGCACAGTGCTTGGCTAGCATGCACAAAGCCCAGGGTTTGAGCCTCAGAACCATATAAATAAGATGTGGTGGTGCACACCTGTAGTCCTAGCATTTGAGAGATGGAGGCAGGAGAGCCAGTGTGAGTTCACCTGAGCTGCATGTCTAGGGGATCACCTAGGACCTAGATACAGAGAAAGATAGCTAGCTACATAGAAAGGGTTTTTTAAGGTTTATTTTTTTTTTAAATGTGTGTGTGCCTATGTGAGGGTATGTGCTTGCGATGCAGAGTTACAGAGTGCTGGTAGCTATACCGTGTGGGTGCTGGGGACTTGTGTCTTCTAGAAAAGCAGCAAATGCCCTTAACCATTGAGCCATCTCTCCATCCCTGAATCTGAGTTTTGAAAGTATGTTTGCATACAGCACTCATTGGTGAATAAATGACAAAAATGAAAATCATTACTCAAAAAAAGATTAAGCTGTTTTTTAGTATGCCAGTAGACATGCTTTTCCTAGGGTTGGCGTCTTGGGAGGATGAGGTATAGTGGTAATAAAAGCAGACCTCAGGACACCCTAGTATTGTTATGGTTCAACATTTGCTTGCAGCATTTCTCCTGGGTTACACTTGGAGCTATGTATAAGACTATTGCAGTTTTATGCTGGAAAATCTTCTCCCCCTCTGATAAGATTAAAGAACTAACTCTTGAGGTGCTTAGCCAGCTAGTAAGCCTGCAATCAGGGTGACACCTAATTCCTGACTGCAGGGGATTGGGAAGGAGGGGTAACAGCAACAGGGATGGACTCATCTCCCAGAAGTAGCTTAAGGAGCAGGGAGAAGGGTGGCAAAGCGAGGGAGCCAGGAGATGTGAGGGGAGGTTATCACAGCTCCTTAGCCTGCTGGGAAGAGGCAAAGGACATCTCCACACATTCCAACCTGGGTCCCACAGAGCACCAAGGGGAGGAACTTGTAACTATCTGAATGATGGTCTGGACTCTTATAGACTGGTTGTCCTGTCTCAGGAAGGACTGGTTTCTGCCAGATATTTTACCTTTAGATGAACAATGGACTACCATGGTTTGCTTATGATGGCATCACATTGACTTGGGTTATGGCTCCTTGGACATAAGATTGTTTTGTAACTCTCAGTGGGAATGAAGATATTCTATGTGCCTCTTCCATTGGCTACCAGATTATTGAAACAATGGACCACAAGAAATGAAAATTTCCCCAGGAATCTCATGCTGAGGAAGGATTAAAAGACTGAAGTAAAGATAGCTGAGAAACATCTTAAAAAGTGTTCAGTGTCACTAATAATTAAGGAAATGCAAATTAAAAACAATTTAAGATTTCATCTTACCCAGGTAAGACTGGCTATGATCAAGAAAACAGAAGATATCAACTGCTGGAGAGGTTGTGGGGAAAGGGGAACACTCATTCTCTGCTGGTGGGAATGCAAACTCCTGCAAACCCTATGGAAAGCAGTGTGGAGAACTCTTAAAAGACTTAAATGAACCTACCACTTGACCCAGTCATACCACTCCTGGGTATATATGCATAAGACTCATCCTATTGCAGAGATACACAACCATGTTTACTGCAGCTCTCTTCACAATAGTGAAGAGTTTGAAGCAACCCACATGTCCCTCAACTGATGAGTGGATAAAGAAAATGTGGTACATCTACACAATGAAGATCTTTGTAGCAGTAAAGAAAGAAGACATCATGAAATTTGCAGGTAAATGGATAGAACTAGAAGCTGTTATGCTAAGTGAAGTAACAGACAACGATGTATTGTGTCCTTCATTTGTGGATTCTAACACAAAATTCTTATTTGTAAGACAAACTGAGTATTTTTTTTTCTTTTTTAGTAAATATAATACCTGATGCTACTATAAAACTACATTAAAACATACATCAAATTCCTATGTAATTTAGGAATGTAAAGTACTATTTCTTTTTTTTTAATTTTATTTATTTCTGTATGTGTATGAATGTACTGTCTGCATGCAAGTTTGTGCACCCGTGTCGTGCAATGCCGCGGAGGTCAGAAGAGGGTGTCGGATTCCCCTGGAACTGGAGTTCTCCTGGAATTGGAGTTTCAGATGGTTCT
>VZQC01011226.1:151843-186873 GCA_009823505.1 Rhizomys pruinosus | reverse complement strand
TCTCTCTCTCTAGGTCCTTCTTGAGTTCTTCATTCTCTTTTCTTAATTCTTTGATTTGCTCTTTATAATCTTGTACTTCTTTAAGTATGTTCACAATTGTGTTTCTGATATCTGTCTCCTGGGCCATCCGTAGGGGGATCCCACTGTAGGAATCTTCCACAGGGTTGGTAGAGCTTGGTGTGGGATTATCTTGCCCCTTTCCCGTGTTGTCTCTTCTTCGTGTTCCTGGCATATGGGCTTCTCCTTGCCTGTATTCCAAAGTGAGTCCCAAATGCCTCTTCACTGTGTTGAATGCTTGATTTGCTTGCCTCCTTCAGATGCCTTCGTAATCCCAATTGAGGAGGGGGGGGAGGTGTGCTCTTTAGCCAGAGCCCTGGTACCTGCGCTTCAGCTGGTCTTGGGAGATCTCAGATCTCAAGACTCACACAACCCTACCTTTTATACCAGCTGGGAGGATAACTCTGCCCCCACAGCCACAAAACCCAATTAAGCCAAAGACGACTGGATTAACTAGATGAAGTCAATCAACAATCAGCCTTGCTGAAGCACCCAGCACCTACCTACCTTCCTGTGCTTCAGGTGGTCTTGGGGGAGATAATATTTTAAAAAGACAAGAGTGACAAGAAAAATGGAAATTAAAAATGCTATATGGAGAATAGAAAATACAGCAGGCTTAAATGGGAAGTAAGTAAGAAATTTTTTTTTCTTCCCTATATTACTTGCGAAGGTACCATTTCATAAGCATCTCCTAATAGCACTATTGCCTACATTAATACCAAAACACCTGACAGGCCATAACCTGAAGTGCATAGTGGAGACACCTTTTCCTGAACTGTGCCACAGAATATGAAATCGAGGGAAACGTACGTGTTCATTCTACTAATTGACACAAAATAGACAAGGCTCAGGAGCCTTTTTTACATTTTAAGCATTCTTTAAAGAACTGTAGAGATGGCTCAGGGCTTTAGGACCTAAATGTGGATCCCCAGCTCCCAGGTAAAAAGCTGGGCACGGTGGTAGCTATTTGTAAGTCCAGTGCTATGGTAAGAGAAACAGGTGGATCCCTGGGAATTGCTGGCTGCCCAGTCTAGAGAAGAGGTGAGCTTCAGAGTCAATGAAACATGTTCAAAAATAAGGTGGACAGGGGTGGTAGAAGACACCTGACTTCAGCCTCGGGTCTCTGTACACCCTGCTCCACACACATTCTTTTAAAAACATCAATTAATTGTGACATAAAATTACTTGACAGAACTCCATGGAAAATCTGACAATAAATTTTCTAAATGCCATTTTATTGTTGGAAGCAATCAAAACAGCAAACTAGAGAGCTGGCTCTGTAAACACACTTCTTGAAGAAACAGGCAATTGGGTTTTATCAGCAGTACATCCTGCCTCTTTAAGAACGACTGTGTTTCATCCGTCTTTAAAACATTTTACCTTATCTACCATTCTGGCACGAATTACAAATAGAGCAATGATAAGCTGGGTAATTACGGATGCTGTAGGTTCTGGAAGGTTTCCCTGGCCAGAGTCGATGGTTGGGCTTATCACCTGCAGCCATCGCACTGCGCTGAGTGTCTTTCAGGTTGAATTTTTTAAGCTCTTGGTGTGTTTTCCTTCTCCTCTGTGCATCCTAACAGGAGGTGGTGTGGAATAAAGGCTAATCGCAGGGGCTCTGGGAATAAGCAGCAAGCCCCTACTTCCTGACAGCTGCAGCCCTCATTGAGTCACTTAACTGAGCCAAGCCTTGGGCTTCTCTGATAATGCTATTACCTGCCAATGGTTACTCTAAGGGTTAGATGTATTATAATAATGTGTCAGAAACACAGAGTACCAAGTAAATGACACCAAAAAGACTAATAAAATACACAGAGTTACTTTAGAACAATTATACAGTTCTACCAGCCAGAGTGGAAAAGAGCAGGTGCTATTGAAAGGACAAGATGAAAATATTGACTTGATGATTAACTGTGAAAAGAGCCAGTGACGAGGGCCAGTGAGGTGGGTAAAGGCAACAGCTGCCAAACCTGAAGACCTGGGTTCAATTCCTGGGACATGTAGTGTGGAAGGAGAACCAATTCTCAGAAGTGGCCTTCTGACCTGCACACACACACACACACACACACACACACACCACACACCACACACACACACACACCAAATAAATAATTTAGAAGGAGATAATGACAAAACAACATAAAATTTAGAGAATTATTATTGTAATAAAATACACACATGCTACAATCCCAAGATACACACTTTGGTCCTTCTAATAGTTCTGTAGATATGATAAGCTTGTATCTCCTTTGAAATTTAGGAAAGAGTCAATAATTAATTATTCAAGTTATCTACAATTACTCTTTTGTGAAATAGCACACAAGCTCCGTGCACTGGAGGCTTCAGAAATGCTCATGGCAACTCCTTTCCTGCAGTCTGCCTAGCTCAAGTACAGGATCTTGCTTGCCTGTCGGACAGACTTCTGATAGACCCTTCTCATTGTCCTGTGGGGGTCTGAGCTATATACGGGTTCTCTTCTCTGAACCGTTTGCTCAGGAGGAGTCCTGTTTGTAGACATAGAGTTTCGCATGTCTCCCACATTCATGTGAACATGAAGGAGAATCACTTCTTGCACCGGGGTTGGGTAACTCCCTTTAGCCTAATGAAAAGAGCACAGATTCTGAATTATCCAAGTGCAGCTTATTTGAGTGCATGGACCCCAGGTTCTTTCTGTGGCTATTACTTACAGAAATGGACCTTGCTCACAGCTTTGAGTTTTTGAGTTGGCTGTGGTTGAAGGCCAGGCTGAGACCACTGAGCATCCCCACCAGTGGTGGATTGTATGCAGAGGGGCTGGAGATGCCAGAAGGAGTTTTTTGTTTGTTGATTTACTAACGTTTTTCCTTGGTGACTATACTGCTAAGATTTCTAGGCTGTGTGAGAGGCAAGAGGAGAGTTGGGAGGGGAAGGAATGACTGAAACAGATTCCTCTGTGTCACAGCAGGATGACCTCCATCATGCTGGGATTTTTGCCCATGAGGGTGTTATGTGGCCTCCAGCTTACTCAACCCTTCTCCTTTCTGTGTCCTTCCCTAGCCAGGGTGCCATCTGGCTTTTCCCTTTGAGTGTTATGTATCATACAGTGGCCATGAGAAATAGCAAGCCAATGGCATCTATTTCCTCAGTCCCAGTGCTTTATACTGGTTGCAAAGGTATATATGTGCACTTTCATACACAATAGCTCCTTTCTTCTTTCCTGTTTATTTTGTCCCTGCTCTTATGTCAGTGGTTTGTCTGGGTTTTTTTTTTTTTTTTTCACCAGTACCCTATCCAATCCTAGGCTGGTCTTTTTTCTTTTAACTATTTTATCTTACTGAAAAAGGAATATGCATATTAAAATTTTTGTATTTTGGAAAATTAGAAAACAAGTAAAATAAGACTATTCTGAAATCTCTCCACCAAGAGAAACTATTTATTTATGCTTTGTGGTATTTGCGTCAGACTTTTCCTGTACACAAAAACACAAATGCATACATAATTATGCATATACACATTAAAGCTGAGATCATACTATTTAGTTTTTAAAGTCTTTGAGATCCTCCTTGCCTCTCTCCTGTCTGTCCTAGGCTTACAGGCATATGGCACCAGGCTCAGTTTATGTTGTTCTGGGGATGGGACTCAGGGCCTCATGCATGTTGGTGAGTACTCTACCAAGTGAGTTATATTCACAAGCTTATGTATTTAATGTCTTTAAAAAATATTTTTAAAAGTTTCAGTGTATATTTTATATTGAATACTGTAGAGTTCATATGATACATCTCAGTCATATTTATTCCCCCATTCTCCTATCAATACCGCCATAGCCCACCAACAGATTTCATGCATTTTGACATATATGTTACAGCCTATTGAGTCAAGTTTGTGTATTCAGATGTCCTTAGTGTTGAGTTCATCCACTAGAGCCTGTTCAGCCTACTTAGAGTCTCTCCTTTGAAGAAGACCAGATCTTCCTCATCCCCGAAGTAATCAGTTGCCAATTGTTCCTTGGCTATGTTTGGGGCCTACTGCTCATTTCCTTAATTCTTTTTTTCTTTTTTTTTTTTTTTATTTTTTGTTTTTCAACATTTTTTTTTTCGGTATGTGTATCATGTACTGTCTGCATGCAGTCTGTGCCACCCGTGTCGTGCAATGCCGCGGAGGTCAAAGAGGGTTCTCGGATTCCCCTGGAACTGGAGTTCTCCTAGGAACTGGAGTTTCAGAACGGCTTCGGCCGCATGTGGCGCTGTGGATCGAAACCCGGTCTCTGCAAGAGCGTCGGCGCCTTAACTGCTAGGCCATCTTCCAGCCCTCAGATATTTTGTTTATTGATGCTTTGTGCTTCATACATCATTTTCCATTAAAGTTAGGAATATCGTCTCCCTCGCTCTCTCTTCCTCCCTATCGCCCCACCCCCACCCCACGAGAATCATGCATTTGGCCATGACTGTCCTGCATATCTTTCTCTGCAGATTTGTTTTTTTTCCAGTTTTTAGTTATAAGTGATAATCCATGAGTACACAGCATCCGTTATGTATAAACCATATTGCAGGCGTTGTGCCCAAACACCACAGCCCCACCTTCCAGCGGGGGATGAGGGGTTGATTGTTCAATTAGGTTAATCAATGAGGGTCAGACTACATCTGCGTTCAGTTCACCCTTCACCCCATCGCAGCCTCTTACATTCTGACACCATCCCCTCTTCCGCAGATATTCCTGGGCTTTAGAAAAGGGCACAAGTGGATGAGAAGCAGCAAACCACTCCTCTCTCTGGTGCTGTTTTCTGGATTTTGGTCAATTCGGCTGGTTCTCTTTCATGGGCTGACTGACGCGAATACACCTTTCGATCCTATACTAATGAAGCACAAGCAATTAGATCATATAGGTATTTAAAGCACATGCATAGTTATGGTAGGTTACTTTGTTATAGCCTATATGTTTATGATGAGATGTTGATCCACTGAACTACATTTTGTTTCTGTTGAATATGAAGGGTCTTACTGTGGCTTATGATACCTCCTAACCTGAGAGAATGTAAGCTTGTGGCATCACATGGGTCATTCCTCCAAGGAGAGAGCCACATAGCCATAGAATTTGGGATATAACAGGCATTGGCTGACCTCTGCCTGCACATTATTCCAGGCAGGTGAGGTGTAGCTGAGGCTGACAGTAGGAGTTTTTCCTTGACTTCACAGGAGACCCATATTTGCTTTTGGTTTGGTGGCCTCTTGGTAACACTCTCTGGTATTCCGGGCCATCTTGTACACTTGACATGTGTGTCTCAATGGCATCGTTTCCATGTTAACATCAGTCTTCAGCAGCAGGCCTTATCGCCTTTCTTCTTGCAGGGTATCCCAGTTTAGAGGGCAATGAGCCTTTACCTTTTGTGGGTACCTTAGATCCCCTGGCCAATCTCCTAGGTAAAATAATCCATTTACTGATGTCAAGCTCCTCGTATTGATATATTTTGCTTAAGCGCATAGTTTAAGGGCTTTAGCTGTTATATTTGGTTCTGAACAGAGAGTAATCCTTTTCACAGTTCTATGTCTATTAGTCAATATAAAGACAGGCAGTTTTTTCCAGTTTTATAAGAGTTACCTCTATAATAGTTGTCTCCAATTTACAGTTGGAGAGCAACCCCATCATTCATCATATTCTCCGGTTCTGGGGGGGAGGCAAGAAAGTCTGTCTATCACAACCTTGTGGCACCTAGAAAGTAATGGTTCATCAGGACCCACTATAAAATAGTGTTTACAACCGTGAATATAATCTCATCTTGAACGGGATTACCGTTTTTATCAGAGTTGTAAACCAAAGTGTTTTATATACACATATTTACTTTTACTAAGTCCTATAACACACGTGTTATCCTGTAGGACAGTGCTAGGCAAATTGGACAACTTGTTGAACTCATGTCAATAAACTTATGTGCATTAATCGAATTACACAGTGTCCCTCCCCCACCCCCTCTCTTTTTTTTTTTTTTTTTTTTTTTTTTTTTTTTTTGATGCAGTCTTTCTGTTGTGTTCTTTTTACTATGCATCCCTCTCCATTGGATAATATTTATAATTGTGTTATTGGCACTAGCATCCCATATGAGGGACCCATTTGTCGGTTTGTTTTTTGGGACTGTGTTTCTTCACTAAACACAATATCTTCCACTCCATTCCATTTATGGCCAAGTCCATGATGTTGTCCCCCTTTACCGCTGCATAGAACTTCCATTGATACATGTACCACATTTTCTCGAATCCACTCGTCAGTTGAGGGGGCCCTGGGCTGGTTTCAGTTTTTTGCTATTGTGACAGAGCTGCAATAACACATAAGCTGTGCATGTATCTTGCAGTAAGATGAGTCCTTGTGTGGGAATATACCAGGAGTGGTATGGATGGGATCAAATGGAAGCTCGTTTTTGAGTCTTCCAAGGGTTTTCTCCACACTGATTTCATAGTGTGGCTGTACAGTTTACATTCCCACTATCAATGGATGAGTGTTCCCTTTCTCCACCACCTCTCCGCCACTTGGTATCATTTGTGTTCTTGATTCTAGCCCAGTCTTATTGGAGTAAGGTGATATATCAAAGTGGTTTAATTGCATTTCCTTTAATGTCAGAGATGCTTGAAACACCTTTATTAAGATGTTCTCGGGCCCATTCTCCTATACATCCTGTGTGATGAAGTCTCTTTTCTGTTTTTTGCTCCATCTTTTGGGTGTTTCATTTGTTTTCTTTTCTTCTTTGTTTTTTTGATTAGCTAGCTTGTTTACTCTGGATATTAATGCTTGATCAGATGTGTCTGCAGTGAGGTTTCCTCCACTCTTGTGGGTTTCCTCTTCACTCTTTTGTTTCTTTGATGTACAAGAAAGCTTTTGAGTTTACGGCAGATCCCATTTTTCAATTGTTGATCTTATTTCTTGTGCAGATTTGCTGTCTGATTTAGGGAAGTCTTTTCCCTACCCCTATGTCTTGTTAGGTTGCTGCCAAGTTTCTCTCTATCCCCCTTCAGATTTGGGGTTTCACGTTGAGGTCCTTGGTCCATCTGGAGTTGACATTTTTACCAAGGTGAAGAGGTAAGGGTTTAATTTCCTTCTTCTAAAATTTTTTTAAAATGTTAAAAAAAAAAAAAAAAAAGATGCTGTCTTTCCTCCCAAATTGTGTTCTTCTTGGCCCCCTTGTCAAATATGAGGTGGCTGAAATTGTTGAGCTCGGTTTGGATCTTCAATTTTTATTCACATTGTTCAACTGGTCTGTTTTTTGTGCAGTACTCCAGGCTGTTTTCTATGACTATAGCCATTGTAGTATAGTTTGAAATCATATCTGGTCTATAGCGATTCCCCCCTGTATTGCGCTTTGCAATCAGGGTTTGCTTGGCTATTCGGGGTCTTTTGTTTTCCAACTGAATTGAGGATTATTTTTCCAAGCCTGTGAAGAAAATTCTTGGGATTTTGATTGGGGATTGCATTAAATCTGTACCAATAGTTGGGTGGCATGGACATTTTTACTATATTTATTTTCCCAATCCCAAATATTTCCCAAAATGAGCATGGGAGGTTTGTCCATTTTCTGATGTCTTCCTCCATTTCCTTTTCCAGAGGTTTAAAATTTTTGTTGAGAGATTCCTGGGTCCTTGGTTAGGTTGTGTTCTAGTCTTTATGTTTTGAGGCTATTGTGAGTGGGAAGGTCTCTTGTAGTCCTTCTTGAGTTGTTGTGTTGTGTTTTTTGTGTAAAGAAAGGATACGATTTTATAGATTTATTTGTATTCCTGCCACTTAACACAAAGCTCTTAATCGTTTCTAGGAGTTTTCTTGGTGGAGTTCTTAGCATGCTTTAGTTAGACAATCATATCATCAGCAAAACAGGGGAATAGCTTGATTCCTCTTTTCCAATTAGACCTTTTAAGTTCCTTTTCTTGCCTCATTGCCCTGGCTCCGGGTTTCCAACACTCTATTGAAAAGGAGTGGTGCAGGGGGCGGCAGCCTTGCCAAGCTCCTACCTTTAAGGGAAATGTTCGTCCTTCCCATTTCGGATGCAAAATTGGCTGTGGGTTCTCCTGATATGGCTTGTTTACATTGAAGGAAATGATCCTTTCAGACCCCTTCCTCCAGGACTTAACCATTTGAAAGGATGCTGGATTTCGTCAAAAGCTTTCTCCGCATCAATTGCGATGATTGTGTGGTTTTTGTTCTTCAATCCATTGATATGTTTGATATGTTTATTGATTTTCGTATGTTGAAACCATCCCTGCATCTCTGGCGTGAATCCACTTGGTCATGGTGGATGCTTTTCTTGATGTGGGTCTGAATACGGATTGCCAGTAACCTTTTTAGAATTTTTGGCATCTGGTTCATTAGGGAGATGGGTCTCTAGTTTCCTTTTTGGTGTATCTTCCCTGGTTTTGGTCGTAGCGTAATGCTGGCTTCATTGAGGGATTCTGGGAGAAGTCCCTCCGTTTGTATCCTTCTGCACAATTTTTATGTAGTAATGGTTGTATGTCTTTCGAAACAATATTTTATAGACTTCTGCAGTGAAACCGGTTTGGCCTGGGCCTTTTTTGGTTGGAAGGCTGCTTATTACATCTTTGATTTCTCCCTGTAATCTTGGTCTATTTGAGATGTCGATCTCTTCTTGGTTTGAGCTTTGGGGATTCCCAGGATTTCGATATTCATCCATTTCTTCTAGGTTTTCAAAACTTAGTGGAATATAAGTTTTTAAGTATTCCAGTATGATCGTCTGGATCTTTTCATGTCTGTTGTGATATTTCCAACTTTCGTTCACGCTTCTATATTTGGATTTGTTCCTTCTTCCTTTTGGTTGACTGGGCTAGAGGTCGTCTATCTTCTTATTCTCTAAAAGAACCAAATTTTGGATTCATGATTTTTTGTATGGTTTTCGTGTTTCTATTTCATTGATCTTGCTCTGATTTTTGTTATTTCTTCTTGTTCTGGCTTCGTTTAGGGTTTCATTTGTTGTTGTCTTCCAAATGTTTTATCCCGTTTTCCCTTTCTTCCCCCCCCTCCCCTCCCCCCCCCCTTTTTTTTATTTTTTCTTGTTTTGCTTTTATTTTCTTTTTTTCCTTGTTATTTTTTTTTTTTCTTTTTTTCTTTTTTTTATCTTTTTGTCTTTCTTTTTTTTATTTTTTCTCTTTTTTTATTTTTTTTTCTTTTTTTGTTATTATTTTCTTCTTTATTTACTGCTGCGTGTTAGCTCATTTCACTTGTGTTCTTCTTGTTTTTTATGTAGGCCATAGAGCTATACATTTTCTTCCTAGGATTGCTTTTAAAGTGTCCCATACGTTTTGCTGTGTTTTTGTCATTGTCATTCAGTTTCCAGGACTGTTTTATCTTCTCTTTCTTTATCTTCCCTTGACTCCACTCTGATTATTCAGGAGGGTGTTGTTTAGTCTCCATGTGTTCCTTAGGGTTGTAGGGTTTAGTCTGGTGTTGATACTGCGTTTTATTGCACTGTGGTCTGCTTAGAATGATTGAGATTATTTCAATCTTTTTATACTTTTGTTGAGTTTTTTCCTTGTCCCAGTATATGGTCTACATTGGAGAATGTTCCACACTCATACGAGATGATGATGCTGAGCTCATATCGAGCAAAGAAGTTCGCCATTTAAGTCGGGGGCTGAGTAGTTAGAAAAGTGTATTCTCTGGAGTGTTTGGGTGAACTATTCGATAGCTGTCTGTGAAGTCCATTTTGTCTGCTATTGTGTCATTAGTTTAGATGTCTCTCTGTTATCCTTTGTCCTGTGAATCTGTCTAGGGGACTTAATGGGGTTTTGATCGTCCCATTAACGTATTGTATTCGTGCGCCTGGGGTTTGGGGTTAATCTGTGCCCATTGAGATCTGGAGGATTTTCTTATAAAGTTGGGTGCACTGTGTGTTGTGTTTGGTGCATATATGTTTATGTGTGAAATCTCATTAATTGATTGTCCTTTGATAAAAGATTTTGTATGTCCTCGTTGTATCTTTTTATTTATCTTTTGCTTTGAAGTCTTTATTTTGTCCTCTGATATTGAGAATAGCCACACCTGGCTTCTTTTTGGTTACCCATTTGCTTGAAATACTCTCTTCAATCCCTTCACCTTAAGTTGATGCCTATCCTTGAGATTGAGATGGGTTTTCTTGTGACATCTATAGATGGGTTTGTTTCTAATCCACTCTCCCAGTCTGTGTCTTTTGATTTTGGAGTTTAGCCCATTAATAGTTAAGATTATAATTGAAAGATGGATGTGCTTCCTTTCCACTTTATTATCCATTTTGGACTTCTAGCCTCTGATTTTGCTTCTATGGTTTTGTTTTTGTTAGCTTCTTTTGTACGGTGTTTTGGGATTGTTGCTCCTCTCTTTGCCCTTTGAATTGCTTCAAAAAAAATAGTACTTTATGAACTGAGTTGGTTTCCCAGATAGGTATTCCATCATATTGTTTAGTTCATGGACGATTTTTCTCTCCTTCCACTATAATGGACATTTTTGCTGGTAAAGTATTCGGGTTGGCATCCTTAGCCCCTTAACACTGGGAATGCTTTGCTCCATGTTCTTCTTGCTTTTCATGGTTTGAGGCGAGAAGTCAGTTGTGATTCTGATGGGTTTCCCTTTGTATGCTGGATGTTTTTTTTCTTTGTAGCTCTCAGAACTTTTGTTCTTTGTTTTGGGCATCTAGCATTTAACTTGATATGGAGTGGGGTGGTTTTTCTTTTCTGATCTTGTCTATTTGGGGGTCCTATGTGCTTCTTTGTTAATTTGTATGGGTTTGTCTATTTTTCGCTTGGGGAAATTTTCATCTATATTCTGTTGCGATCGATCCATAATCTTTTATTGACGATTCTTCCTCCTTCCTCTATTCCTATGATCGGGAGGCTGATCTTTTCATAGTGTCCCATATTTACTGGTGTCCACTTTTGTGTATTTTTAAATTTTTCATAATCTTTATTGAGCTTTTTAATGTTCTGTGTTATCTTCCCAGATCTGATCTTCTTTGTTCTGCTTCCTCCATTCTACTTCTGAGGCTTTTTCCTTTCCTCTTATTCTTGATTGAATGTGTGTTCTATTCCTTTTCCGTTTCATCCTGGGTGTTTTCTTTAGTACGTCCATTTCCTTTTTGAGACCTTCTCAATCGCTTCTGGTGTTTCTCAATCTCCTCTTGGTGTTCCTTACTTCGTGGTTGGCTCCTTTTTCAGTGTTTCTTACTTCCTTGAGTTGTTTTTTCTCCCTCTAGTTCTTTGTGGAGATTCTTGGTCTGTTCCTTTTTTCTTTTCGAAGTTTGTCATTGTTATCCCTCTAGGTCCTTTTGCGTTGTTCCTTCTCTCTCTTAGTCTTGAATTCTTATTTCTGTTTCTCCTTCTAGTTCTTTTGGGACTTTTGTAATCTGTCCTTCCTTAAGTTTCTGATGTTTGTCATTGTATCCCTTCAGGTACTTTTGTGTTTTTCATTTTCCCTCTTTCGTCTCTGTTCCTTTTATGTTCTTTAATTTTTTTGCATAGGTCTGCAATTATTCTCTAAGATCTGTTTCTGGGTCTCCTCCTTGGGGTTCCCATTGTAGCAATCTCCTATGGTTTGGTAGCGCTTGATGCCGGATTTTCCTGTGCCTCCTGTTGTCCCTTCGTCGTGTTCATGGCATGTGGGCTTCCCTCTTGTGGTTCAGATCACAATACCTTTTCACTATGTTAGGGGATGGTTTTTACTTTCCTCCTTTAGCTGGTTTTTTTTTTTTTTTCCCCTTTTCTCCTCCTTGTTTATGAAGTAATTGACTTGTCTAGTTTCTATTTTGCAAACCACTCTTCTCTTCTTGCTCTTGAAGGTTTCTCCAAGGAAAGGTCCACGGATTTCTCACCAATCTCTGGGGGGGGGGGATCGCTTTCTGATCTAGCCCGCGCCCGGCAGCCCGCACCAAGGTGCAGGCACTAACACCGACCCCTCAGCACAAAAGAGACTAGAACTGTCCCGCCCACGGCCCCCTACCTGGGGCAGAAGGCGGCAGATGCTGCCCGGTAACCTCATCTCCCGCCCGCACCTAAGTTGCAGGCCGGCTAGCACCAACCCCTATTCCCAGCAAAAAAGAGACTGGGCCTGTCCGCCCACGGCCCCCTACCTGGGACAGAGGCGGCAGATGCCTGCCAGGAAACTACCCCGCCCGCACTCAAGGTGCAGGCGCTAGCACCGACCCATCTGGTCCCAGCCCACAAAGAGGACTAGGACTGTTTACCGTCCCCCCAAGGCCCCCTACCTGCGGCAGAGGCGGCAGATGCCTGCCCAGGTAACTACTCCCGCCCGCACCAAGGTGCAGGCCGCTAGCACCGACCCCTCTGGTCCCAGCACAAAAGAGACTAGGACTCTCCCGCCCACGGCCCCCTACCTGCGGCAGAGGCGGCAGATGCCTGCCCAGGTAACTACTCCCGCCCGCACCAAGGTGCAGGCCGCTAGCACCCCATTTCCTTAATTCTATGCTGGGTTTTGTCTGATTGAGTTTGCATGAGTCTTGTTCATGCTGACAAGTTCATATGAACAAGTTGCCAGAGGCTGGAAGACTCTGTTTCCTTATGGTCATGCACCCCCCACCCCATTCACTGTTACCATCTTTCTACCCTCTTTTCTGCAATGGTCCCTGAGCCCTGGGTGGGTGAAGTTTAATATAGGAGTCCTAGCCAGGGATGTGTACTCTGTGGTCTATTATTCTCTACACTTTAACTAGTCGTGACCTTCTGTGTTATTGCCCTCTGTCGTTTGAGGGGGCTTCACTGATGAGAATTGAAAGATGCATTAGTGTTCTCTCTTCTCCTTGTTCCACTATGTTCCATGAGCCTTAGAGGTTCCCTTGTAGATGTGTCACCTAGGGTTGGGCATCTCATAGACACTGCTTCTCTGTGTGACCACTTATAGAACTCTGTAATAGTCTCAGTCTGTTGTAAAAGAAGCTTCCTTGATGATAGTGACTGGTATACTTGTCTATAAATATAAACATCCATATTTAGTGTATTGCAAGAAATTATGTTTGTCTAGGGATATGACAGACAGGGTTTTCTCTAGCCATGTGTGATTGGCTGTGCTTATAGTGCCATACATATGCTCTCTCCCATTGAGTGGGATTTTAGCTCAATTAGATAAAAATGTCACTACTGCACAGACTTGGAACATTGATTGCTTCTCTCCCTTAGCAGCTTACATCGTTTCCTCCAGAACTCTGAGAGCTAATCTTCAGGGAAGAGGCTTCCAGGTCTGTCATAAGCCCTTTGCTCTAAGTCCCAGGTCCAAAGTGTATCTGGCCTTGAGCAATAGGGTCTTACCTCTGAATTCTAGGAGGTAATCAGGGACTGTGGCAATAGCCTGCATCATTTTGGGAGTCTCTTGGACTACCCTGACCAACAGCTTGAAGGGAGGTTTCTCCTGTGTTTCTTGCTATATAGCCTTTGGCTATACACATGTACTCATGAAAGATAGTGTGTATTTTCAGTAGGTTTTTGAACTAATACATTTTCCTCTGGTTTTTCACATTACATAAGCATTATTTTTCTCTCATTTCTCTCTCTCCATCTAACCCTCCCTCCTCCATGCACAAACTACTCCCACTTTCCCGTCTTCCTCTTGAAATACCTGTGTCCTATTATATCCCCTCTCTTGAGCTCTTCCCCTTTACCTGATGATTTCTTGTTTATTCTCCTCTTCTTCCTTCCTTGTTAAATACCCACATTTACCCATTTTATCCTTGGTAACATCTGTCTCCTGCCATTTCCCTCTCTCAGGCTCTTTCTTTCCCTTTACTTCCATGGTTCCTTTCCATTTTATTGGTTCTTGCAGTTACATCCAGTTATTAAAATTTTTTTTTAAGCTGGGTGTGGTGGTGTATGCCTTTAATCCTAGCACTCAGGAGGCAGAGGCAGGTGGAACTCTTTGAGTTCAAGGCCAGCTTGGTCTGTGTTGTGAGGTTCAGGCCAGTTGGGGCTACAGGGAGACCTGGTCTCAAAAAGACTAAAACAATAAAAAAATTAACTGATTTGTATATCTGTGAACCTGTGTGCATTTATGCATGGGAGGACAGGTGCGCTTGGAGGGCAGAAGAGGGGGTCAGATTTCTTGGAGCTGGAATTATAGGTGGTTGTGAACCACTTGATGTGGATACTGGGAACTCAACTGGGGTCCTCTGGAAGATCAGCAAGTGCTCTTAACCACAGAGCCATCTCTCCAGTCCTATTTAATAGTATTTTTCCTTTCACTTAACATTATAGTGTGTTAAAAAAAATTATAGTGTGTTTCTTTATACTCAGAAATTTTGTTCATAATTTTACACACCCATATTGCATCATGTGGGCAAATCTAATCTATTTAGCTTTTCATTTATCACTGTCTCTAATTTTTCACTGTCATAGATAATGCTGCAATAAGCATTTTTTTCCCAAGACATTCCTGCTGATTCTGCAGAAGTTAGGATGCATAACACTAAACTTCTTTCAGAAAAATCATTTAAATCCCTTTAGTCAGGTGTCAGAGTTTTAATTTCATTAAGCACCTTGTATTAGCTTTTCTTTACTGTGAGGAAATCATCAGAATTATAGACACCAGCTTATAGAGAAGAATGATTAATTTTCTATCACAGTTTCAGAGAACTGAGTGCATGACTGGCTCCTCCCATGGCTTCAGATCTGTGGCATGGTGGAACATCATGATGGGAAGTGCATGGTGGAGCAAAGCTGCTCACCTTCTGGTGGGTGGGAAGTGAAAGAGAGAAAGAGAAAGGAGCTGGGGACAAGTATACCTTTCCAGAACTTGCCCAAAGTGTCTTTTGTTCTACTTAACTTTAACTGCAAGCTTGACATGGCCTACAGTCATCTGAGAGGAATGCCTGAGTTGAAGGATTGGCTAGATCAGCTTGGCCTGTAGCCATGTCTGTGAGGGATTGTCTTGATTGTTAGTTGAGGTAGGAGGGCACAGCCCATTGTGGGTGTAAACATCCCCTGGGCAGGTGGTCCTGGGATATATGAGAAAGCTAGCTGACCATGAGCCTGCAAAGGCAGTGCCATTCCTATGTGGTTTCCGCTTCAGGTTCCTGCTCTTCTCTTAATGATGGACTGTGACCTGGAAGTGGAAGACAGGTAAGTCCTTCCCTCTGCTAAACTGCTTTTAGTCAGAGTGTTTTTATCATATCAACAGAAGGGAAGGTAAGACAACTCCTGTGACCTGCTTCTTCCAGGTGGGTATCATGCCTACATTCCCCACCTCCTCCCAGTAGCCTACCAGCTAGAGACCATACCTTCCCACAGACTTTTATAGCAAATATCAGATGCAAATTATCCTATACTACCTATCTTAGAAACTCAAGAATTGGCATTTAATTCTTATTATATACTTAAAAAAAAACAAAGTATACTCCTCACATAAAATGATGGGTTTCATTATGACATTTTCATACATGTTTATCATATACTAGACCCATACCATCCCCTTTTGCCCCCTCACTAGTCTTCTTCCCCCAAATAGTGCCACTTTTATTTTCATGTCACATATATGTATATGCATACCTTTAATCCTAGCACTCCAGGGGTGGAGGCAGGAGGATTTTTGCGAGACTGAGGCTATCCTGGACTAAACAAAGAATTCCAGTCCAGCTGGAGCCACAGGAAGATCCTGTCTCAAACAAATAAAAAATATTTACTTTTATTTATGTGCATGAGTGTTTTACCTACATGTACTTATGTATACCATTTGCATTCTGGAAGCCAGAAGGGGGCGATGGATCCCTGGAGCTGGAGTTACAGATGGTTGTGAGTCACCATGTATGTGCTGGGAACTGAACCCAGGCCCTATACAAGAGCAGCAAGTACTTTTTAACTGTCGAGCCATTTCTTCAGCCCCATCTCTCTTAAGACAGAGTTTCATGTATCTTATCAACATTGTTATGTAGCCGAAGTTCTGATCCTCCCTCCTGCCTCCATCTCTGCCGTGCTGGGATTTTAGGCGTGCACCACCATGTCTGGTTTACCTGGTGTTCTAGATTAAACCCAGCATTTTGTGCATGCTAGGCAAGTGCTGTTCCAACTGAGCCATATACCAAGCTCTTGATATTTATCTTCCTGAGACCTTTTTTTTTTTTTTTTTTCAATTACTAAGTCTGCATGGCTTGCTTTACTTATTAAACACAAATGCCATCACAGTGCTCTGGTATTCCCTAAAGGTTATTTAAGCATTTGTAGCCTCTACTGGCAGGAAGTTCAGTATGTCCCTTTGCAGTGTCCTAGCAGCATGGCATTGCTGCCTCATCTGCTGTTGTGTTGAGGAAGGGCTGTCTGCAGTCACTGAGTGGCTGCCTTCCCAAAGAGGCTGCCCTAGGGCTGTGCTGAAGACGGTCTCGGACAGTCAATTTGTTCCTCTTTGTTCCTAAACTCAGCAACTGCGCCATTGCAAGAAAGATGAGGCAAGACACCAGAAGGCTCAGGAAAAAGATTTTCTTTGGGCTGAACCTGGTCCAGAGGACTTAAGTCTCAAAGTCTGGACAGCAAAGAAAAGTTCTTACATTCCTATTTCTTGGGCAGTAGATTACAGCCTAGGAAAATTACATATGAGTTGGCTAATAGCAAAAAGGTATAAAAAGCAAGCAGTTTGTCTAGTTTTTTTTATGGGAAGAATTATAAAAAGTCCCCATCTTAGACAAATAAAAATGAGAAAGTTTGGCTCTAGCTAATTGTGTCAGTGTTCTTACCACAAATTTGTGTGTGTGTGTGAGAGAGAGAGAGAGAGAGAGAGAGAGAGAGAGAGAGAGAGATCTGCTATCCTTGATTTTTCCATTTTCCCACCAGGCTCTGCTTAATGCCAGATTGGCTAGATTTTGCACGAGGGATGTGCTTATTGCTGCAGGCAAAGCAGCCTAGTATAGTAGCCTGGGAGGATTGGAGATGTTCTCAAGAGATGCTTGCACACCTCCCTTTGGCTGTTAACACTACTGAAACAACAGACCCAAGAAACAGAATTTCCTAGGAATCTCAAGAAGGAAGAACCTGAAGCCTGGTGCCATCCAGTGGGGACACCTGTCACCCAGAAACAGACTTCACAGTGTTCTGACAACTTGTCAGAGCACCTTGCAGAGACTGGGTCCTGGACAGTGGTGGTCAGCACACCTTGATCAGGGTTGTTTAATTATGCATATCTCCTGGCCTCTGTTTCAGTCTAAATGTCATGTTAAGACTCGGAAGATGGATCTGAGAGTCACTGGGCTCCTTTGGTCCTTTTCCCAGTGTGACCATGTGTATACATTTCCTTTCTCTGCTTTTGACTATTACTTCTCAGGGTAACTGGCCAGGCCTACTGGTTAAGACTTTCAGAACTCGGGCTCTGACCACAAGAGCTCTGCTAACATCATATCTATCCTAACTTAGTCCCCTACCCCAGAGCCAGCCTGTGTACTCAGGACTTCCTAACCTGTGTGCCATTCACTGCCTCCTGAGCAGGTCTCTCTGTTTCTGCTCTTCTTCCAGAGTACCTCAAGATTCAGGAGCTTAGGATCTGATGTCAGGAAAGGAGTGTGATGTTAGAAGGTTGAGAAGCTTCATATGCTTACACATTCATTCCCTTCCAGTGATCTGCCTCTCAGGCAGACAAGGCCTTTGCCAAAGTATTGAGGTTGTGATGCCTCCTCTACATCTGACTGATGACAAAAGACTTTGAATCCAGGAGCCACCATTTATAAACCTAGACCTTTTGTGTAATTTGCTTGATTTCTTTCAGCCTTAATTTCCTTTCCAGAAAAGAGGCCTCAGGACAATACCTGTCCTATAGGATGTTGGCAAAGTCCATGGGAAGTTTTTCAACAAGAGTTAGCCACAAAGTGCTATAGCACAGATCCCAAAGGGCTTGTTACTCTGAAATGGAAGTTTTGCCTTATAATGTGGAATGGAAACATATTTCCTGTAAAAAATGTGGAGGCTGGAGATGTAGCTCAGTTGGCCAAGTGCTTGCCTAGCATGCATGAAGCCCAGGATTCCATTCTCAGCACTGTGCAAACCAGGTTTGGGGGTGCACCTGTAACCTCAGGAGACAGAGGCAAGAAGAGCAGAAGGTGGAAGTCGTCTTCTGCTACATAGCAAAGTGGACTACAGACATAGACACAGACACAGACAGACACACACACACACACAAATAACAACATAAATGTCTTGATTAAATTTTTAGAAAAGTTATATTTTCTTCAACTTTGCTTACTATGTTATTTGAACTTTGGTGAACTGGATTTCAAAAAACTTTAGTTGTTATTTTTAAAATTTATTTAAAATTATTTATTATTTTTATTTTATGTGAATGAGCATACTACTTACATGGATGTAAGCACACCTGTATCATGCAATGCCTGCAGAGGTCAGAAGAAGGTGTTGGATCCCCAGAACTGGAGTTATGTGTGATTGTTTGCCACCATGTGGGTGCTGGGAACCAAACCTGAGTCCTCTGCAAGAGCAGTCATTTCTCTTACCTGCTGAGCTATCTCTCAAGCCCCCCACTTTCTTTATAGTTTTTATTTGGAGATTCTTGTGTTGACACACAGTAATAACAAATAATATCTCTAGTATCTATACTGTATCTGCATGATATATATGTATATATAGTGCTTCCGTCTCTGTCTTTGTTATTCGGATTGCATAATATTTCTTTTTTTCTAACTTCAAGGTCACAAGTCTTCTATCCTCTCTGTTACTCTGTTGAGTTCATCTGCTGAGTTTTATTTAAATTAGTATAATTTTCGGGCTGGAGAGATAGCCTAGCTGTTAAGAGCACCGACGCTCTTGCAGAGGACCCGGGTTCGATCCCCAGCACCCACATGGCAGCTAAGAACCGTCTGTAACTCCAATTCCAGGAGAACTCCAGTTCCAGGGGAATCCGAGACCCTCTTCTGACCTCCGCGGCATTGCACGACACGGGTGCACAGACCTGCATGCAAACAATACATTCATACACATACGAAAATAAATAATAAAAAAAAATTTAAAATTAGTATAATTTTCAATCTTAAATTTTCTTCTTCGCTCTTATAGTTTCTGCTGCTCTGTTGAGATGTGCCATTTCCTTGCTGAATGGCTCTGCATTTTCATTTTCAAAGATATCCTCAATTTTCTATTGATGAATTAAACTATGGATATATTTAAATATCTATTAGTGTGTCCATTTCAGCTGTGATATTTTCTTTTTTGTATTACATTTTTGTATTTTGTTTTATGTGATGATTTCTTAAAATTTATAACATGGGCCTGTTTAAGGATCTGGATCTTACTTATACCTTCCATTTTGCTGCCTTTTATAATATTGCTCTATGAGGGGCAAGAGGGCCCATCACCCACTTTCTATTAGGTAGGGATGGGAGTTTTTCTCGTACTTATCTTTGTTTAAACTCGAAGGAGTCAAGCCTCTTTGTTACTTCTGATTATGATTGGACTACATGTCCCTATAAGAACCAAGCTGACTGACAGCAGCTTGCAGGGAGGGGTGGTGTGCTGGTCACTGCTCCCATGCAGCCTCCCCTGGCAGAAGCTCTTGTTACAACTGGGTCGTGTTAAAAATCTTGAGTTTCCTCTAGGCCTCCTCTGACCCTGGTTGGCATGGAGACTAGTGATTTGTCATTGACCTAGTCCAGACTTCTAAGTTGGTCATCACTGACACTATAGTGCTGGAGGCCCTGGGAATGTCTCAGGATGATGGAAGTCTGGTTCCTGACCCTGTTGTCTCAGACACACACTCGGAACTCAAGTGAGTTCAGATCCTTTGTTTTGGTCTGAGAGGGTAGAAATCTCACCTTAATTGGATCTTGGCTGTCATGAGTAGTGCCAAATTTATTTTTCTGTTTTGTTTGGCTGGATTTGACTGCATGTGTTTATGTGTATGTGCCCACACAGTCCAGGGCCACAGAGGGCAGAAGAGTCACTCCTGGAGCTAGAGTTACAGGCTGTTGCGAGCCATTCAACATAAGTGCTGGGAACCAAACGTGAGTCCTTTGCAAGAGCAGCAAGAGCTCTTGATGACTGAGCCACCAGCTCTCCAGACCCTCCGGAGGCATTTAACATGCAAACTATAGCACATTGTTCTTTTTTATTTTATTTTTTGGGTTTTGAGACAGGGTCTCCCTGTAGCCCCAGCTGTCCTGGAACTCACTTTATAAACCAGGCTAGCCTTGAACTCACAAAGATCCGCCTGCCTCTGCCTCTCGAGTGCTAGGATTAAAGGCCACCATACCCAGCTCACATTGTTCTTAATGGGAGGAAAGGGGACTGAATGTCTGCTCCATCTTCCCCAAACTAAAGGTGTCTTCGTCTTCTTCCTCTAAGAAAACAAACCAGGTGTGGTGGTGCATGCCTTTAATCGCAGCACCTGGAAGGCAGAGGCAGGTAGGTCTCTGTGAAATCAACGCTATCCTGGTCTACATAGTGAGCTCCAGGACAGGTCAGGCTATTGGGAGACCTTGACTTAAGAAAATTAAAAAAAGTTTGCTATTGTAAACTTTTTCTAAATAAATATTGAAATAGTAGTACCTTGACTGTCATAATCATAAAATAGATCTATTTTGCACATGTGGTTATTTGTATAATTTTATAAGGCTCATGACTCATGTTGGTTACTTACAAAGTTAGTATTGATGGTAATGAAGGAGATAACATTGCATTCATGTTGTACAGTACATTCCTCTGTGTATAAAAAGTCCATCCTGGAGGGAAGCTCCTTAAGACTCAGGAAGTTCTAAAAAGAGTGAAGAATCAGGAAGTAAATAACTCACAGGTCTTAGAAAGTCCCAGAAACTGAATAGGAGCATAAGGCCAATCCCTCCTCAAGGTTTATATAAAGAGTGAGGATGGCTGAAGAGACAGAGCTACGTAAAAGAAACTCTGACCTGCCAAGGGGCCTGCAAGTCATGCAGAGAGCTCGAGGGTTCCAGTTTTCATGGGTTACAGCCCATGCTGGGGTGGACACTTGGTGATGCAGTCTTTGAGTCGTTCCTGCTCCTTAACTGTTCGCCATACTCCTGGAAGTAATCCAAATAAACCTGTAGGTTTACTGAATTGGACTTTAGTGATATTCTGTCATTTGTTCCCTATCTAGAGTAAGTAGAGGTTTGTGCTCCATCTGCACAGAATAGTGTGATTAGCTCAAACAAAGCATTATCATTTTACTGAGTGAGGTAGATTGTCTCCTATGGTCATAGATAGTGGAATATTAGTTGCAGAAATGTTTGTTTTCAAAAGCAGATTTAGGCTGGAGAGATGGCTTGGTGGTTAAGAGCACTGACTGCTCTTGAAGAGGACCTAGGTTGGATTCCACCCCCATGGTGGCTAACAGCCATTGGTAACTACAGTTCAAGGGCAATTTGCCCCTTTCTTCTGGCCTCCGTGTGCATTGACTAACACAGGTGCACTGACATACAATCAGACAATGCACTCAAAAACATAAAAATATTTGAAAAGGAAGCGGATTTAAAGTTTGCATGGACTTGCCCTCAAGTAGGAAATGAGACTTTTTTTTTCTTTTTTTTTAATATTTTTATTTAACATTTTTTTTATTGATGCTTTGTGCATTTCATACATCATTTTCCAATTCAGTTCAGGCATATTTCCCTTTCCCATCCCCCCACCCCCACCCCATCCCAGATCATGCATTCTGCCATAACTGTCCTGCATATTTCTCTCAGTTTTTTTTTTTCATTTTTTAGCTATATGTGATAATCCATGAGTACAAGCATCCTTCATGTAAAACCAATTTGCAGGCTGTTGTGCCCAAACCCCCACAGCCCCACCTTCCAGCGGGGGGTGAGGGGTTGTTGTTTCAATCAGTTGATCCAAATGAGTGTCCAGACTGACATTTGCTGTAGTTATCAATCCATTCACCCACCTCACCGCCCTTCCATTCTACCACAACCCCTCTTCTGCAGATTATTCCCCAGGCTTAGAAAAGGGGCACAGGTGGATGAGAAGCAAAAACAGTCCACTCTCTCTGGAGGCTTGTTTTGGTCTTGGGACGCTGGTCAATTCTGGCTGTTTCCTTTCATGGGCTGACAGTTTGTCCAGGAATAACCTTTCGATCCTACCTAATGAGCAAAAGCAATTAGATATGATAGGTATTAAAAAAGCATTAATAGTTTATATTAGGTAGGTTACTTTGGTATAGAACAATAGGTTTATGATGACTATGTTATCGCCATGAATTCATTTTCTTCTGGTTAAATATGACAGGGTCTTACTGTGGCTTTAGTGACATCTACTAACCTGTAGAGGAGGTAAGCTTGTGGCATCAGCCAGGGTATTCCTCCAAGGAGCAGACCAATAGCCAATTAGATTGGGATATACAGGCTATTGGGGCGGCCTCGAGGACACAGTAGTTACAGGATCAGGGGAGGAGGTGAGCTGATTGTGGGGGAGGAGTTGCGTGACTCAAGGAGCCGTCTTTGCTTTATTGGTTTAGGGCCTTGGTAAACACTCTCTCGGTGTCCAGAGGCCATCTGTACACTTGCATGTGTGGGTATCAAACTCTATTTCCATGTAATGTTAGGTCTTAGCAGCAGGGCCTTATCACCTCTCTTCTTGCAGGTATCCCAGTTTTAGAGGCAAGGAGGCTTTACTTTTGTGGGGCCTTAGATCCCCTGGCCAACTCTCCCTGGTAGAATAATCCATTACTGATGTCAGAGCTCCTGTATTGATATATTTGCTTATGCATAGTTTAAGGACTTTAGTATTATATTGGTTTGAACAGAGAATAATCCTTTTCACAGTTCTTATGTCTATTAGTCAATTAAAGAAGGCATTTTACCGGTTTTATAAGAGATTACCTCTATAATAGTTGTCTCCAATTTACAGTTGGAGAGCGACCTCATCATCGTCATATTTCTCCTTGTTCTGGGGGGAGGCCAGAAATCTCTCATATCAAAACCTTTGCAGCACCTAGAAGGTAAGTTCATTAGGACTCATTATAAAAGTTGTTACAAGTAGGAGCCACAGAAGGGTTCGATGTTTTATGGCAAGTCTGAGGCTTTTCTTCCTTTTGATGTTCAGATGGGTCAAACCTTTCCGTTGGCACTTTCTGGTACATCCTACTCATCCCAAACTGTATCTTTTCTTTCTCAGCTGTTAAGTTGGTGACATTTTGTCTCTGTTGGAACAAAAAATCTTTTCCCATCGTTAGGTTTAAGATTTGAATTGCAGGTTTTTGACGAGAAGGTTTCATGTCTATCTGTATCCCCCCCTTTTTTAACCCATGAGTCTCCCAGAAGACAGTTGTATTTACATAACTATAGGTGGGAATCAAGGCTCAGATTTCATCAATTCACCCATTGTTTTGGGTGACTATATATGATTAACTTGGGAGCAAACTTAATTTTTATGCTTAAATCATCTTTAAAGAGAATGTTACATGTTGATACTGTACAACAGAGAAACTATAGAGAACATTTGTATGTGCCAATCCCAGAGTTATTGCTCTACAAATTTTATGTAAAACAAATGTGGACAACAGCGATTTATATCTCCATTTAACTTGGATGCATTACCGTTTTTATCAGAGTCTGTAAACCAATGTTGTTTAATATACACATATTTACTTTTACTAAGTCCTAAAACACCATGTATCCTGGAAATGAGACTTTTAAGGGACTGACCAGGAGGTTTTTACCCATAAAACTCTGCAAACAAAAACAAACAAAACAAGCTTTCAAAGATTTCCCAAATTCTAGCTTGCTAGAGGTGTCCTAATTACAGCTAGATGAATGGATATGAATGCTTGACTGATAGTCTGTATCAGTTACTGGTCTTGTTATTGTGAAAAAGTATCCTGACAAAAGTGCTGAAGGAAGGAAAGTTTATTTTGGATCACAATTTGAGATGAATCCATCTTGGTAGGGAAAGCACAGTAACAGGAACTACCATTTAGTAGCTGTAGGTGAAGTGTTCCATGCTGTAGTCACACTCAGGAAGCAGAGATGAAGGCTGGTGCTCAGCTTGCTTTTTCTTTATCATTTAGTCCTGGCCCCACCCCACTGTTAAGGTGGGTCATCACACCTCCCCTAACAGAATATAGACAATCCCTCACAGGCATGCCTAAAGGCTTCTCTCTTAGGTGATTCTAGACTCTGTAAACTTGACCATCAATTTGACCCATCCCACATGTCTTCTCTATTAATGAACTGATATCAACTCTTTTTAATTTTTATTTATTTATTATTTTATGTGTATGACTGTTTTGCCTGTATGTAAGTGCACCTCTAGGTGCAATGCCCATGAAGGCTAGAAGAGGGTGTTGAATCCCCTGGAACTGGAGTTACACGTGTTTGCTAGCTGCCATGTGGGTTCTAGGGACCAAATTCAGGTCCTCTGCAAGAGCAGCTAGTGCTCTTAACTGTGGAGCCATCTCTCTGTCCCCTGACATCAACTCTAGAAATAAATGGCTGTAATTAGTGTGTTCTTTGTTGCAAAACAAATCAGGTGTGCTGAGTAGTACTCCATTGTGTAGATGTACCAAATTTTTGTCATCCATTCGTCAGTTGAGGGGCATTTGGGTTGGTTCCAGCTCTTCGCTATTGTGAAGAGAGCTGCAATAAATATGGATGTGCATGTATCTTTTCGTTAGGATGAGTCTTGTGGGTGTATACCCAGGAGTAGTATGGCTGGGTCAGGTGGTAGGCTCATTTTGATTCTTTTAAGTGTTCTCCACGCTGCTTTCCATAATGGTTGTACAAGTTTACATTCCCACCAGCAGTGGATGAGTGTTCCCCTTTCCCCACAACCTCTCCAGCATTTGGTGTCTTTTGCATTCTTGATCTTAACCAGTTGTATCGGGGTGAGATGATATCTGAGTGTGGTTTTAATTTGCATTTCCTTAATTATTAATGATGTTGAACATTTTTTAAGATGTTTCTCAGCCATCCTTCCTTCCTCCCTGGTGAAGTCTCTGTTCAGCTCTTTGCTCCATCTTTTGAATAGGTCATTTTTTTCTTACTTTTTTGTTTTTTGAGTAGTCTATATATTCTTGACATTAATGCTCTGTTAGATGAATCACTGGTGAAAATTTCCTCCCACTCTGTGGGTTTTCTCTTCACTTCCTTGATTGTTCCTTTCACTGTACAGAAGTTTTTGAGTTTGATGAGGTCCCATTTGTCAGCTGTTGACCTTATTTCCTGTGCAGCTGCTGTCTGATTTAGAAAGTCTTTTCCTACACTTATGTCTTGTAGGTTGTTACCAATTTTTCTTCTATCACCGTCAGGTTTCAGGTTTTATGTTGAGATCTTTGATTCACTTGGAGTTGATTTTTGTACAGGGTGAGAGGTAGGGGGTTAATTTTGTTCTTCTACAGATGGTGATCCATCATGAACTTTGCAGTAAATGGATGGAACTTGAAGCCATTATGCTAAGTGAAGTAACACAGTCCCAGAAAAAGAAGTGGCGAATGGTCTCCCTCATTTGTGGATGCTAGCACTAAATCCCAGATGAAAGGCAAGCTGAACAACATTATTGTTATATTTCTGTTTATCTGAAAGCAGTTATGTTGTTATAATGTAAATCTCTTAACAAGCTCTAGAATTGATCCACCACTTACTTTCAGACTCTGTAATTACTGTATGTGAGTGGAAAGTATGTATGCATATTTTAGAGTAATATAAAATTAAAGGAGGAAAATGTGAATTCCTAAACATATAAAAAGACTGAAAGAAAGATGCAGGACATTTATGGCAGAGTGCATGATCTGGGGTGAGGTGGGGGGAAAGGAAAGAGGAATATATCTAAACTGAACTGAGAAATGATGTCTGAAATACACAAAACATCAATAAAAGCATTATTAAAAAAAGATTTCAAGAGCAAATCAAATGCTTACTCAAAGGAAGAAAAAAAAAGAAAAACAATATTTTTCTTTTTTAGTAAATATAATATGACATTACTTGATGCTTCTATTAAAAAGTACATTAAAACATACATCAACTTGCTATGTAATTTAGGAATGTAAAGTAATTTTTCTTTTTACTTTCATGCAACCCTACTGTTAAAATGTAAATCCCTAAATATGTTTTGGAATAAACCTATAGTTTATTTTTAGATGGTCTAATTTTGGTATAGGCATATTTTAGAACAATATAAAATTAAGGGAACAACAACAAAAAAAGACTTGTTCAAAGAACTGAATGAAACAGTAAAATTCTGCCAAAACAGTAAGCTTCTTCATCAAAAAATTTAAAAAGACTGAGAAAAAGAGGCAAGACATGTATGGCAGAATGCATAAATTCTGGTGGCATTAGGATGCATGGAAGGGGGAATGGATCCAAATTTTATTAAGAAATATATGAAATGCACAAAAGTTCAATAAAAAATTAAGGAAAAACACAAAATAAGAACAAAAAAACAAATCAAGTGTTCATCATCTTTTTGCTTTTCAGATCTTTTTCTTGCCTCAGTCTCCTTGGAAATACTTGTAGCCCAAGAGAATGCATATCCTAGATTATAATCCTCTGATTCTTTAGAATAAATTCAGTTCTTGGCAGAAAACCAGGAGCATCTTGACCTCCAGTGAGCTGGGGGTGTTCTTGTTAGTCATCCATGATAGCTTAAATTGTCAACTTGAAACAACCTAGAATTACCTGGGATGAGATACTCAGTCGGGGCTTGTCTCTATTGGGTTGGCCTGTGGGCATGTCTGTGGGAGATCATCTTAATTAAACTAATTGATAAAGGAAGACCCAGCCCATTGTCAGCAGCTCCATTCCCTAGGCAGGGATCCTGCACTGTGTAAGAGAGAAATTGAGCTGAGCACAAGCAAGGGAACTCACAAGCATTCATTTCTCCCTACTCCTGACTCTGGATGTTATGTGACCAGCTGTTTGAAGTTCTCTATTGGCTTGACCTTCCTGTTATGATGGACTGTGACCTGTACTGTAAGCTGTAAGAAACCTTTTCTCTCCCAACCAAGGTGATTTTTGTTAGTGTATTTTATCACGGTGACAAAAATGAAAGTAGAACACCATCCACATTGTTTCAGCTGATGGACAGTAGTGAGATCTTAACAGCCTGGTTAGTCAGAACTGCAGTCAATAACTCTTCCTCTTGGTGGAGTGCTGGAGATTGCTCTTTGTGGTTGGGTGCTGCAAAGTTGGACTCACCTGGGAGTCTGTGACTTTGGCTTTATAATTTATATGTCACCTCTAGATAGCTGCTGGGATGATTGGCTTCACCTTCAGAGATAGCTGTCAGGAGAATTGTTCCTCTTAGAGCAATAGTTTTCAGTAATTCTGCCTCTATTCTTTCCCTCCATTTATTTGATCATTTGTTTTGCTTGACTTTATTCTATTTCTTTTTTTAAATACGGCTATTCTTTATTGTTCTGAACTTTAAAATTGGCTTTCTTTTTTTAAGCCATTTTTTATTGAAGCTTTGTGCATTGCATACAAAATTTCCAATCAAATCTAGACCTGTGCCCCCTTTCTTGTCCCCCCACTCCACCAGAGTGCATGCATTCTGCTGAACATGTTTTTCATCTTTTTCTCAGTCTCTTTTAAAATTTTCGATGCAGAAGTTCACTGTTTCGAGAAGTTCACCGTTTTAATCAGTTCTTTGACCCAGTCATTGTTGTTGCTGTTATTCCTTCCAATTTGCATCACTCCAAAATATGCACATATACATGCCACATATATCACAGGTTTTAGCATCTTCAGCTTATGATTTTTTCTTTATTAGGCTGAAAGATGTCATGTTTGAAGGCTCCTCCTTTGCAAGCCCAAACCACCATCAGTTCTGCCCTTGAACTCCACACTGGGGTTTTCCCTTCCTGTGATCACCAAATGAGGTCCAGTAAGCACTGTGTCCTGTCTTGACCTTCCTGCACTGGTCTCCATGATTCAGCCTGGGTAGTCCAACATGGCAGTCTATACTCTGTATTCTATTTCTTATGTGTATGTTTATGTGTGTACATATGTATTTGTTCAGGTGTGTGCACTCCTGTGTGTGTGTGTGTGTGTGTGTGTGTGTGTAAATAAGAAGGCCAGGGTGTGAGCTTGTTTAGCTGTCATTTCTCAGGCTCTGTCCACCTTTTTTGTTTCAGCATAGTTTCCCATTGGCCTGGAACTCCAGGTTGGGCTTTACCTGTCTCTGCATCCCCAGGGCTGAGAGTACAAACACACACCATTATGCCTGGCTTTGTTTACTCATGTATCAAATCATTTATTCCATTGTTTATTCCTTTGATTGAATTACTACATTATTTTCAGGAAGCTTAGGGGAAACATGGGTGCAAGCATCTTTTTTTCTCCAAGGATGACAATATGTAGGAAAAACAATAGTCAATATATTCAGTGTTGTGATGGGGAGAAGCATGTGGCCATCACAGTGTAAGGAGTCAGGGTGGGCTTCCCAAAGGATGGTGCTTGAGCTGAGTCTTGTTGGGGAAAAATAATTAGCCAGATAGAGAGGGATTGGGAGAGCGAAAGTGAGCCCTGCGGTGGAAGGAGCTGGGACCAGGGAGGGTATGTATGGTATGCTTAGAGGGGAGACTGGAGAGACAGATGGGATTAGGGGGTAGAGGGCCTTATTTTCAAACCACTGAGCCTGGATCAAGACAATGGGTGATCATGAAGAATTTTAGTTTTCTTGGTTGTGTGTGCATGTGTATGTGTATCTATTGAGGTCAGAGGTTGATGTTAGTGTCTTTCTCATTTACTTTCAACCTTATTTTCTGAAACAGTGTCTCTCACTGAATCTGAAGTTCACCAATTTAGCTAGGCTGGCAGGCCAGTGAGCCCCAGAGATCTTTCATCTCCATCTCTTCAAAGCAGGGATTATAAGCACACGCCATCATGTCTGGTTCTTACTTTTTCTATGTGGGTTCTGGGGCATCAAACTCAGGTCTTCATGCTTACAAGGCAAGGCCTTTACTGACCGAGCCACCTCCCAGCCCAGTAACCATGAAGAGCTTTTATGGAGTGTAGTAGCACCATGACCCAGGGAGATCATTCTGTTCTGTGGAAGAGGAAGAGTCTTGGGGAGGGGGCGTGTGGTAGCTACCTATACCAGCCTGTCAGAATGTTCATTATACCAAGACATTAACAACTTTACATGAACCCAAGAGCAGAATTTTGTTTGCTGTTTGTTCCTAAAATGAAAATTGAAATGAAAATGAAAATTCCTAAAAGAAAAAATGGAAGATGGCTTCAAATTTGTGGTGAATCCTCAAGATGTATTGCTTAGCTGGACAGCCATATGCTGGGCCTAAGATCTGCAGCTTTTCTTTCTTATAACTCACAGATAGCTGAGAGCTGCTGTAATCAGATAGATTCCTTTCCACCCATTTGTGTAAATAATAGGAAAGGGCCTTCTTGAAGATAATAGAGAATGAAAAAATAGCTGCTTTTCAATACTTTGGAAAAATGATAAGAGCCACTCCGGAAAAGGTAGGAAATGACAGCCACTTCCCATTCATTTTCTGTCTTTGGCTCTGAAGCCATTAAAATGTAAATCAAACTTTGAAAAACCCCCAAATAAATGAAAAAAACACAGGACAAAGAGTTCTTGAGAAAAAAACATTAGTGGTTTTAGGAGGGATGAGAGGTAAGGGTGTGTGTGTGTGTGTGTGTGTGTGTGTGTGTGTGTGTGTATTCCCCCAGGAAACAATATTGCTTTCATCAAAAGAGAAGAAAATATAAATCTGCTGTTTCCCTATTTCCTAAGGCTGACTTTAATTAAGGCAAGAAAGGGCAGAGAGAAATGATAAATATAACAAAATCCAGATCTGTGAGACACTGCACTAGGGAACACAGAGGAGCTGAGGATGGGTAATCATCATTACATGAAGGATGAGAAGTGTCAAGGAGGGAGGATGTCATGTGGATAGTATAATGAAGCACTAGACAGGGGTGATAGCAGGATCCAAACACCTTTTATAATACCAGAGTGAGGATGCAGGAAGCTTGCTTACACACAGGTTCTTTGCAGTTTGACAAAATGGATCTTAGACATCTTCCTCTTTATCAACCTTGGGGATGGGATGGAGCAGGTGGTGCCTGCAGGGCAATGTCCTTGGCCAAAAACCACTTAAAAGTTTTCCTGAGGGAGATGAGAGAGGAACACACAGAGTCAGAGAACTTATAGGACAAAGGTCACAGTTCGGATGATCTTGGGGCCACCGGTCTCTGGGTCGGAACACATATCTTGTGGCAGGGCTAGAGATGGAGCAGTGGGCAGAGTGTTTGAAGTTCAAGTGTGAGGAGTGGAGTTAGGATCCCAGGAACTCACCTAAAAAGCTGGGTAGAGGTGGCAGCCTGGCTGTGATTCAAGTGCTCAGAGGCAGAGACAGGATCCCAGGGCAAGATGGCCAGCTGGCTAGTGGAGTAGAGCTCTGGGTTCCCTAAGTTCAGCTGGAAACCACATCTCAGTAAATAAAGTGGAAATCGAGGGAGACAGACAGCACATATCAGGCTCTGGCTCCACATGCATGCACACACACCTGTACACATGTGAACACTCATATATACATATACACACATGCATCACACACACACTCACTCGTGCACACACACACATATGAAGAGAAAAGATGCTTGCTCATAGGATGGAAAACTCGCATTTGTCCTGTGGGGTGGGTGTCTAGGAAAGTCATAGCTTCTGTGTTAGTCAACAAGTGGGATAAACTGCATCTGGACAAATGACTGTATGAGGGACTGAAGAAGAACCTAGCACATGGCTGGGGAGATGGCTCAGTGAGTAAGAGTTCACCAGGTAAGCATGAAGATCTAAGTTCAAATTCCCAGCACCCATGTAAAACGCTGGACACAGCCATGTAAAGGCCTGAAACTCCAATACTGTATGTATGGAAAGGTTAGATTTACAGTTTTCTGGCTGTTAGCCTAGTCCAAGTTTTTCTGAAAGACCATGTCTCAAGGGAGTAAGCCACCATGGCTTCTCCACCATAATTGACCACATCCTCAAAAGTGCACCCTCTTGGAAAAAATTTCTTAAATTCATATGGAATAACAAAAGACCCTGAATAGCCAAAGCAACCCTAAGTGAAAAGAGCAATACAGGGGGGATTTCTATAACAGACATCAAACTATATTACAGGGCTATAGTCATAAAAACAGCCTGGTACTGACACCAAAACAGACCTGTAGACTAATGGAAAAAAACTGAAGATCCAAACTTGAGCACATACAATTTCAGCCACCTCATATTTGATAAGGGGGACAAAAAGACTCAATGGAGGAAAGACAGCATCTTCAGCAAATGGTGTTGGCAAAACTGGATCACCACTTGTAGAAGAATAAAATTAAAACCCTACCTCTCACCCTGTACAGAAATCAACTCCAAATGGACCAAAGACCTCAATTTGAAAACCAAACTCTGACGGTGATAAAAGAAAAAATTGGCAGAAACTTACAAGACATATGCATAGGAAAAGACTTTCTAAATCAGACAGCAGCGCACAGGAAATAAGGTCGATAACTGACAAGTGGGACCTTATTAAACTCAAAAGTTTCTGCACAACAAAAGAAACAATCAGGGAAGTGAAGAGAAAACCCACAGAGTGGGAGGAAACCTTCACTGCAGATACATCTGACAAAGCAGTGATCTCCAGAATATATAAACTACTCAAGAAACAAAGAAGAAAATAAATGACCAACTCAAAAGATGGAATAAAGAGCTGAATAGAGACTTCACAAGTGAGGAAATAGAGATGGCTGAGAAACATCTTAAAAAGTGTTCAACATCACTAATAATTAAGGAAATGCAAATTAAAACCACTTTAAGATATCATCTCACCCCGATAAGGCTGGCAGGGATCAAGAAAACAAATGATACCAAGTGCTAGAAAAGTTGTGGGGAAAGGGGAATACTCATCCACTGCTGGTGGGAATGCAAACTTGTACAACCACTATGGAAAGCAGTGTGGAGAACCCTTAAATGACTCAAAATGAGCCTACCGCCTGACCCAGCCATCCACTTCTGGGTATAGATCCATCAGACTCTTCCTACAGCAGAGATACATGCATAGCCATGTTTATTGCAGCTCTCTTCACAATAGCGAAGAGCTGGAACCAACCCAAGTGCCCCTCAACTGATGAGCGGATAGAGAAAATATGGTACATCTACGCAATGGAGTACTATGCAGTGGTAAAGAAAGATGACATCATGAAATTTGCAGGTAAATGGATGGAGCTAGAAGATTTTATGCTGAGTGAAGTGACACAGTTCCCAAAAAACAAAAGATGAATGGTATCTACTCAGCACCTCACAGAACATTCTCCAAAATTGACCACATACTGGGGCACAAAAGGAACCTCAACAAACACAAAAAGATATAAGTTATTCCATGCATTCTATCAGACCACAGTGCAATAAAGCTCAATATGAACACCAGAATAAGTCTAACTAGCTACAAGAACACATGGAGACTAAGCAACACAATCTTGAATAATGAATGGGTCAGGGAGGAAATAAAGAATGAAATAAAAGTATTCATGGAACTGAATGAAAAAGATAATACAATACAACAAAACCTGTGGGATACTTTAAAAGCAGTCTTGAGAGGGTAATTTATAGCCCTAAACACCCACATCAAAAAAACCAGAAAGGGAACAAGTAAATGATCTAACACTGCAGCTAAAAACACTTGAGAGACAACAACAAATGAACCCCAAACCCAACAGACAGGAAAAAATAACAAAAATCAGAGCAGAAATCAATGAAATAGAAACAAAGAAAACAATACATAAAATCAACTAATCCAAAAGCTGGTTCTTTGAAAAAATAAACAAAATAAACAGAACTTTAGCTCAATTAACGAGAGAGAGAGAGAGAGAGAGAGAGAGAGAGAGAGAGAGAGAGAGAGAGAGAAACTCCAAATCAATAGTATTTGTGATGAAAAGAGAAACATTACAACAGACAAAGAAAAGATGCAGTCAATCATACAGGAATACTTCAAAAATCAATACTCCACTAAATTTGAAAACCTAAGAGAAATGGATGAATATCTGAAATCCTGGGAAGCAACAAAGCTCAACCAAGAAGAGATTGACAATTTAAACAAACCCATAATATTTGAGGAAATTGAAGATGTAATTAAAAGCCTCCCAACTGGGGGCTGGAGAGATGGCTCGGTGGTTAAGAGCACTGACTGCTCTTGCAGAGGACCTGGGTTCGATTCCCAGCACCCACATGGAGGCTAAGAACCATCTTTAACTCCAGTTCCAGGGGAATTCACCGCCCTCTTCTGACCTCCGCCAGCAGAATTCTATAAAACATTTAAAGAGGTTCTACAACCATTGCTACTCAAATGGTTTAGAAGGATACAAACAGGAGGAATTCTCCCAAACTCCTTGTATGAAGCCAGCATCACTCTAATACCCAAACCAGGCAAAGATGCAAGCAAAAAAGAAAACTATAGACTCATCTCGCTAATGAACATAGATGCAAAAATTCTCAAACAAAATACTTGCAAATCGCATGCAGACCCACATTAAAAAGATCATCCATCATGATCAAGTTGGATTCATACCAGAGATGCAGAGATGGTTCAACTTATGTAAATCAATAAATATCATAAAACACATAAATGGACTGAAAGACAAAAACCACACCACCTTCTCAATTGATACAGAAAAAGCCTTTGACAAGATCTAGCATCCCTTCATGTTTAAAGTCCTAGAGGGAATAGGACTGAAAGGAATATTCCTCAACATGATCAAAGCCATATATAGCAAACCCACTGCTAACATCATCCTAAATGGAGAAAAATTGGAACCATTTCCCTTAAAGGCAGGAACCTGGCAAGGCTGCCCCTATCACCACTCCTCTTCAACAGAGTGCTTGAAACACTATTAGGGCAATAAGACAAGAGAAGGAAATTAAAGGAGTACTAACTGGAAAAGAAGAAGTTAAGCTATCCCTTTTTGCAGATGATATAATAGTTTACCTAAGGGATGCTAAAAACTCCACCAGAAAACTTCTAGAAACGATCAAGAGTTTTAGTAAAGTGTTAGGCTACAAAATTAACCTAGGAAAATCAGTAGCCTTTCTTTACACCAACAATAAACAAGTGGAGAAGGAATATAAGAAGGGCTTCCCACTCACAATAGCCTCAAATATAATAAGATACCTGGGAACAAACCTAACCAAAGATACCAAAGACCTCTACAAAAAAATTTTAAATCCCTGAAGGAGATAAAAAATGACATCAAAAGATGGAAAGACCTCCCATGCTCATGGATTGGGAAAATTAACATAGTAAAATGTCCATTTTACCCAAATTCATATACAGATTCAACTCAATCCCAATCAAAATCCCTATGAACTTCTTCACAGACTTGGAAAAAAAATCCTTAAATTCATGTGGAAAAAAGAGACCCCGAATAGCTAAAGCAACTCTGAGTGAAAAATGCAATACAGGGGGGATTGCCCTACCAGACTTCATACTATATTTCAGGGCCACAGTCATAAAGACAGCCTGGTTCTGGCACAAAAACAGACCTGTTGACCAATGGAACAAAACTGAAGATCCAAACTTGAGCTCATACAATTTCAGCCACCTTATATTTGACAAAGGGGCAAAAAAACCCTCAGTGGAGGAAGGATAGCATCTTCAGCAAATGGTGCTGGCAAAATTGGATCAACATTTGTAGAAGAACAAAATTAAATCCCTACCTCTCACCCTGTACCAAAATCAACTCCAAGTGGATCAAAGATCTCAATGTGAAGCCTGAAACCCTGAAGGTGATAGAAGAAAAAGTTGGCAGCAATCTACAAGACATAGGTGTAGGAAAAGACTTTCTAAATCAGACAGCAGCTGCACAGGAATTAAGGTAAACAATTGACAAATGGGACCTCATAAAACTCAAAAGTTTCTGTACAGTGAAAGAAACAATCAAGGAGGTGAAGAGAAAACCCACAGAGTGGGAGGAAATCTTTACCAGTGATACATCTGACAGAGCATTGAAATCAAGAATATATAAACTACTCAAAAAACAAAGAAGAAGACAAATGACTTACTCAAAAGATGGAGTAAAGAACTGAACAGAG
>VZQC01011226.1:129650-149138 GCA_009823505.1 Rhizomys pruinosus | reverse complement strand
AAAACTGACAGAGTTTCACCAATAGGAGTTAGAGATGGGCTGAGAAACATCTTAAAAAAAGTTTAACATCATTAATAATTAAGGAAATGCAAATTAAAAAAACCAGTCTTCGATATCATCTCACCCAATAGACTAGCTAAGATCAAGAAAAACAAAAGAACACAAAGATGATGGAGAGGTTGTGGGACAAGAAGGAACACTATCCACTGCTGTGTCGGGAATGTAAACTTGTACAACCACATGGAAAGACTCAATGAGCTAGACCCTAGTCATACTCACTCTTGGGTATTATTACCACAAGACTCATCTACCACAACAGACCACATGCACGTCCATGTTTATGTCAGCATGATTCTCCCTCCCTTATGAAAAGAGTGAGGACGTAAGTGAGCTTAGGCTGCTGCTAAAGATTTCAGGTAGCTTTGAAGAAGAATTTGTTACCAGCAGAGATTGTTCAGTCCTGAGATCTGGTAGTTACTGGAGCAAGTTGGACAAAGTAGCTTAAAAGAGCTCTGTCATTTGTACCCATTTTCCAGTCTCTAGGATGTGCTATGATCATATGTGGACCAGAACATTCTGGGAGGATGTGAAGCGAAGACTACTTTGGAAAGTCAAAACTTACAATACTAAACTGGGAAGTATGTAGGGAGAATGAGAAGAGGAAGGAGTCTTGAAACCTTATAAAAGCAAGTGAAAGCATTCCTTTGTGAGTAGGCCAAGGGTGTGCATATTGTATTGGGCCCATTTGTGGTTAATTATTGAGTCTCTCTCTCTCTCTCTCTCTCTCTCTCTCTCTCTCTCATAGGTAGTTGCTTTTTATGAGTTTTTAATAGTTTTGGGATATTGTGACAGAGATGTATAGAATGGAGTTGGTCTGGGTAGTGGTGTGTGTGTGCATGTGTGCCTGTGTGTGAATGAGACTTAAAAAGAGGGGTCTTGTGATGGGTAAAATACTCAGTGTGTAGGAGTCTTTGCTGTGCAAGTTTGGGGGGACATGACTTGGAATCCCCAGAAAACAAGTGAAAAACTGTGATTGCAGCACTGTTGGGGATGAGGACAGGAGGATGGCTGTGGCTGGGGGGCTGTCAGCCTAGCTCTGGGTTCACTGAGAGACTCTGCCTTAAGGGAATGAGATTTAGAGTGATAGAGCAGGACCGCTGAGGTCCTCCTCTGGATTCCATGGATGCACACATAGGTGTGGTGTGGTGGTGGTGGTGGTGGTGGTGGTGGTGGTGTGTGTGTGTGTGTGTGTTATATGTGCACATGTGTACATACACACACAGCATTCTCTGAAGTCAAATGCTACTAAAGTTCTTAGAGATCCTCCCCCTGGGTTTCCATGGAAACAGGAGAGGCCAGCTCTGAAACAAATGGCAGGAGACAGAAGAAAAGGACAGAGATAGTCTCGTTAAATATCTTTTTATAATCTGGCTATTTTAGTACGTTTGTGAGGACAAGAAGGCTAAAAGAGTGATCAAAATACTCAGAAATATTTTATACTTTTAATAAAAGGGGGAAGGTGACCATTCGGTTTTTGTTTTATACAGCTTCCACATGAAATCCAGGTTACTTCTAAGATTTGCTCTTTGATTTCTCACTTTGCTTCAGCCTGTGTACCAACCAGTTCTTGTTAAATATTTATGGACAAGATTAAAGACTTTATAAAACTTAGCAGCTGGCAGCTGTCCTCCCCTAAAGGATAAAGCAGAGAATTTTCATTTTAATTGGATAACTGTGTGACCAAAATATCTAACCCCAAGGGAAATACAAGAATTAAAATATGTAAAGCAATTTTTAAAAGAGAAAGTGGCCTTTTACATCTTGTAGACTCTGTTTCCTTTGGTGGTTTTGTGTGAAGGTGAAATGTCAGTGTTGGCTTTTAGAGAGTTTCCTGAGGTTGGAGATGTGCTTCCACACCTTAGAGCATGGAAGGCGGTGAGCACAGCATTCCCTGAGCGAAGTCACATCGTGGCTCATCTTTTCACTCCTACAAAGCTTTATCACAGATGACTCATGACCAAGTAAACTAATAAGTGCAGGGAGTGGGGGTGTGTTCAGATCTGACAAAGGAAGTTGAAGAGTCCTTCCCTGCCCTTGTCTTCCTTCTTTTGCTTCCCCTTCTTTCTTTCATCCTTCCTTTCCTCCTCCTTCCCTATATCTCTTTCTCCCTCCTTCCCTTCCTCTTCTCTTCCTTTCCCTTCTCTTCCCCCTCTTTTACTTCCCTACCCTCTTCCTTTCCTTCTCTGCCTCTCTCCCTCTCTCCCTTCTTTCCTTCATTCTTTCTTCAGTTCAGAGCCAGTAATTGCCTGAAGTTTGATTAGCTGCCATCTTTGGGAATGATTCTTACCTGTAACTCACAGGGCTGGATGAGATAACTCCTGAGAGTCTGTTAAAACCTAAAATTACTAAGTCAGGGTTGGCAAGCAAAACACCACAGCCAAATCCTGTTAAAAGCCTATTTTTGTGTAGCACTGAGAGCTAAAATTGTTTTTTGCAAACAATTAAAGGTGTGCATATCTGTGGAGGAGGAGAATATAAAAATAACTAATATTTTTCTGACATGTGGATGTTATATGAGATTCAAATGTCAGTATCTAAATTTTTGTTGCAGTGGACTGGTTCATTTGTTTAGGCCGTGTTTGAAATTGTTTTCACAATACGCTAACATAGTTGAATATAGGTGATAGGAACTATGGCCCACAAACAGTGACATATTTACTGTCTCTGGTCTTTTACCAAGAAGATTGTCAGTAATTTCAAGCTACATGTTTGAGAATCAACTTAAAAAACTCTATCACCATCATTTTTTTTTTCCTGTTTGTTCATGGAAGTGGTCACATTCTTAATAGTAATAGTGATTGTGTTTGGACAAAGTGTTTGTTAAATTTTTTCCTTATTTATTTATTTATTTATTTATTTATTTATTTATTTCACAATGTCTATTGATAGACACAAGTACATAAAATCAGGGCATGAACATGATTTGATAAATTAAGTAGACTTAATTTCAATATTATAATAAGGGAACAGTTCAAATTCTCACCATTTGTTTCACACATAAAAACCACTTCAAGGGCATTGATGATCTCTTAAATCTGATCAGTTTTGTGCAAGTAAACCATGTTTATTTTTAAAAAGACTTGCCCAGGCTCAAGGATATTGAAATCTAGCACATAAAGCCCATTACTAGAGGTAGAAATACAGGCAGTATACTATTACGGCAACAACCATCAATTACAGTTAAGGATTTTCAGTAACAATCAAATGGATAATCTAATATTACAACAACTCAAGTATTACTGAGCAAAGTGAATTTCTACAATGTTCAGTGTTTCTACTCAGTTTTCTAACTTTAAACAGCCTATGATAACTGGCAGTAGAGAAGGACCTTGCAGTAGACTGCCTCTGCTTGAGAACCTATGATGTAATTATTGCATGCTGTTAATACACTATCTAAACATTAAAGATATTCCTAAAATATTTGATTACATTATAGAAAACCTTATGCAGAAGGAAACCCTTACTGACGTGCTTCTGCTTTAAATATTGTGCCCCCAAATGAAGTCCAGTAAGCACATGTCCTGTCATGATCCCCCTGCATTGGCCTCCATGATACTGCCAAGGTAATACAACAATGGTAGTCCATCTTCTGAGGAGGCTGAATTTCCATTAGTTGCTTAGTTCACAAGCTGAGTATCTCAGCCGTCCTCAGTCCACATTGGAAGGCTAAAAAGTAAAAAAATCTGTATCTCATGTCTTTGAGGAGTGCCTAAAACAGTGGCATTTACAGAGCATATACTCCTGTCTGTGAGAATTGTAGACTGGCCAAACAATGGTGCTCTCTCTCTCTCTCTCTTTTTCTTTTTGTCTTTTTACTAAGATCTCAAGTTTTGTGTCTGCATTACAGGTTCTCTGGTCTAATTATTTATTTCTGGTTGTACTTTCCTTCTGGATGCTTAAGGCCATACAGATAGCCCTGATTAACCAAGGTTTTGTTTTGTTAAGATCAGTTGAAGATCTAATCCTCAGGGGTCTCTTGGGTTTTTTTTTGGGGGGGAGGGTGGGAGCCCCTTGCTTCTTTCGGCTCCTCATCCACCAGTTCCATCCACATGAGGACAAATCAGATCTTGCTAGACCAGGCTTCCTTTTCTGAAGCATGAGCAGACTTTCCTCTTTATAGACTGGACTCTGGCTGAAGTCCCCTTAGTGGCTCTCCAAGACCTCCCTGAACAGGAAGAATGGTGACCCACCTCTGCAGGACTTTTCAAGAGATCGCCCCCATGTATAATCCCCTAAGACTTGGTTGGCCTCTGAGGGTGAGGAACAAAGTTGTCCCCAGGTCCCTCGGTCAAATTGGTAGGGACTTCAGATATGGTCATTAAGCACCCAGAAAGGCTAAGTTGCACCAGCCTGTTACATTGCACCTATATTAACATTGTATAATTTGGAAAAAATTGTGTTATTTCCATAGCATATTTCTTGATTCACTTCTTTCCATTTTAATCCTATATTACTCTAAAATATGTACACATGTCCTCCATAATATACCAAAAGTCCAAGGTCTGAGAATACATGTTAGGTCAGCTCTAGAACCTGTGTAGGGATTCCCAATACAAGAGCAAAGCTGTCTTTAGATCGTGAGGAGCATAATATTAACGTTGCTAATTTTGTCTTACACCTAGGTACTTGGTACTAGCATCCACAGATGAGGGATACCATTCGTCTTTTTTTTTTTTTTCCTGGAACTGTGTTACTTCACTTAGCATAAAATCTTCTAGTTCCATCCATTTATCTGAAAATTTCATGATGTCATCTTTCTTTAACACTGCATAGTACTCCATTTTGTAGATGTACCACATTTTCTGTATCCACTCATCAGTTGTGAGGCATCTGGGTTGGTTCCAGCTCTTCGCTATTGTGAAGAGAGCAGCAACAAACATGGCTGTGCATGTATCTCTGCTGCAGGAAGAGTCTGATGGGTATATACCCAGAAGTGGTATGGCTGGGTCAGGTGATAGGCTCATTTTGAGTCTTTTAAGGGTTCTCCATACTGCTTTCCATAGTGGTTGTACAAGTTTGCATTCCCACCAGCAGTGGATGAGTGTTCCCCTTTCCCCACACCCTCTCCAGCATTTGGTATCATTTGTTTTCTTGATCCTAGCCATTCTTATTGGGGTGAGATGACATCTTAAAGTGGTTTTGATTTGCATTTCCTTAATTATTAGCGATGTTGAACACTTCTTAAGATGTTTCTCAGCCATCTCTATTTCCTGACTTGTGAAGTCTCTATTCAGCTCTTTGCTCCATCTATTGAGTGGGTCATTTGTTTTCTTCTTTGTTTTTTGAGTAGTTTATATATTCTGGGTCACTTTCTCTGAGCAACTTTCCTTCTCTGAGCTACATGTCTGTATTTAGCTACATTTCCTGAGGAATGGGGTAGGTATATAGGTATATATAGTATATATGTAGGTATATATAGTATAATACATAGACCAAAGAGTTCAAATTCATTCCCTCTTATTGCTTGGGGCAATGAATTGAAAATGTTTCTTGTAGTTCATGTGTTGGAAACTCAATTGCCAGCACAATTGAGTAGTGAGATCTCTGAGTGCCAATTCAACCATTCAGATCCTTCATGAAGAGCTTAGTGCTGTTATCACAGGAATGAGTTCACTACTACAAGTGTGGGCTCCTGATAAAAGGTTGCTTCCAGGGCTGAAAAGATGGGTTAGCAGGTAAGAGCACATACTGCTCTTGAAGAGGACCTGAATTCAAATCTAAGCCTGCACATCTGGTGATGTGCAGGCTTAGATTTGAACAGTCTTTAACTAAAGCTTAGATTACAACAGTCTTTAAAGCTCCAGGGAATCCAATGCCCTTTGTTGGACTCATGTGCACATATACACATAAAACAGAAGCATCAGAAATCACTATTTTCTGTCATCCACAATGTGGAAACTTACTTTGTAATCTGGTTAATTGTGGTTATTGGGGTTGATTATTTTTTATTATACAGTAAAGATGTTTTCTGATTAAAAAACCATAATAAAGGTTCCATTTAGCCTCCTTTTCTTTCTCTCTTGTACATACTACCTTGCACTCTACATTTTCATTTATGGAATAATGAGCAAGGAAACCTTCACCAAAGGCAGACCCTTGAGTTTGAACTTCTTAGGCTATAACAAATAAGTCTTCTTTATAATACTTTTATTGATGTTTTGCATATTTCAGACATCATTTTTCAGTTTCACTGGATTAGATCTGGATTCAACAAAGAAACACACCTCTGGATAGGTGCGTGAGGGGATTTCTAGGATAGATTAACTGAGGGGAGAAGACTTGTCCCAGAATGGGAAGCATCTTCCTATATAGCTCAGATACAAAGAGGTGCAGGAGAAAAGCAGTACTGCTGCTGCCTTCCCTTCTTGCTGGTGAGTGCATATATCCTGTTGCTGCTGCTGTTATTGCTCCATCCATCCCTGACATTGGAACTTAGCTTCTTCTGCCTTTCAACATGAACGAAGTATCAGTGGTTCTTCAGGAACCCTCTAGGCCTAAAGCAGCATATTGGAACTGCTGAGGTATCCACCCTGTGGGCTGAGCAGCTACCTGTTTCTCAGCATCTCTGGTGTCCAAACAGACTTTGTTGGGCTATTCAGCCCATATCATGTAAGCCAATCTAATAAATCCTTTTTGTAATATGTATCAATTTTATCCATTCTGTTCATCTATAGAAGCCTGATTAATACATCTGTTTTTGGAGTGCTAACTCTATGTCATAGAGCCTTTAAAAAGAAGGTCTACAAGCTGAGTGTGGTGGTGCATGCTTTTAATCCTAGCACTTGGGAGGCAGAGACAGATGGATCTTTGTGAGTTCAAGGCCAGCTTGGTCTACAGAGTGAGTTCCAGGACAGCTGGGATTACAGGGAGACCCTGTCTCGAAAGAACAAAAAAAAAAAAAAAAAAAGGTGTACAAATGCATAGGTATTTGTGTTTATCCTGGCAGAGAAGGGGCAGATTTAAGCTGACATATGACAGATACATTAATTTTAAAGGGATTATGTAGTTAACTAGGGAAGTCATTCTTTCTGTGTTACCTGGGTGGATCTTATTAAACTGTCTTACAAGGCCCTGGTCCTTCCTTGAAGAACTGATGGAGGTACTACTATTGCTCAGTGGCCCCAACTTTCCAAATTCTGTTCTTGATACCCTTCCTGATCTTCAGGGAGGGTTAAGGACATGTGGTCTTGTAATGGAGGGTAGAATCGATAGATTTGTGTTTGATGTCCCACTGCCTTCCCTTACAAGCTGAGCAATCTTGGACATTTATTTCAGTTTCTGGATCTTAGTTTCTTCATTTGTTGAACGAAGCAATGCTCTTATAAAACAGGAATAATTTACTCAAGGATCTTGTGATTTAGATGACTGTATAACTTAATTTCTGTGGGAATGATAAAATACCCTGACAAAGAGCAGCATAGGAAAAGAAAAGGTGTATTCATCTTACAATTCTGTCCTTTCAGAGAAGTCAAGGCAGGAACTCAAACACCTAGTCCCATCATATCCACAGTCAAGAGCAGAGAGAACCAAAGCATCCTAGCTTGCATGCTGTTTGCTAGCACGAAGCCAGCTTTCTTTGCCCCTATATGGTCCAGGATCCAGCCTATGAAGTGGTTCTAATAGGTCAATCTGGTCTAGAAAATTCCTTAATTGAGTCTCTCTTCTTGGATGATTCTAGGTTGTGGCAAGTTAACAGTTAAAATTTACCAGCACAGATGAGAAAATGCATGTGTATGCATCCATATGCACATGCTCCAGTATGACAGTAATCGCACCTAAATAAAAAGGAATCTAGCCAAGATTGCTTTTTAAGTTTCTAGCTATGTAGTCTAAGCTAGTTTCAACTTAATCCTTCTGCCCCAGCCTTTAAAAATTAATTTGTGCTTTAATATTTTATACATCTATAAAAGACATTCTAGTAGCTCTCACCTCCTACCCCAGTTGGTTCCTTCTCTTTCCTACAAACCCCTTTTCTATATGTCTTTTTATTTAGTTTTGTGACACACTAAGTTTAGTTAAAGTGGTCTGCATTGACCACAGGTTTGGAACTGGCCTTTGGAACTTGGAGGGCTCACCAGTAGGCATACAACTAAAGACAATTCTCTCCCAGAATTCATCAGTAGCCAATAGTTTAGCAGGGAGGGGTAGAGCCTCACAAGTCCCTCCTCCATCCATAAATGAATAGCAGGGCCAGCCAGTCTTGGGGAGGCCCTGTGCAGGTAACCACTGCTGCTGTGTATTCAAGGTCCCAATGACTGTGTCATGACCAGAAGATAGCATTTTGCCATCCCCTTTCCCTGTATTATGTCTAGCTCTTACATTCTTTTTTCATTTTCATTTTATTTTTTAATTACTGAATTTTTGTGTATTTTATACAGCACATCTCCATCAATCTTAGTCACCTTTATACTCTTTCCCATCAGTACCTTTCCATAACTCCCCCCTTCCTGCCCCCACTGGAATTCATAGACTCTGTCATTTGTGCCAAGGCCCATTATGTCAAGTTAGTGTCCTCAGACGTTCCTCAGTGCAAGTTCATCCTACTGAGGTCTAGTCAGCCCATCCAGAGTCCCTCGTTTTAAGATCAACTCTTTCTCAGCCGGGAGTAATCAGCTGCCAGTAGCTCTTCTGCTAAGACTGGGCGCCAGTGCTCATTTCCACAGTTCTATGCTGGGTTTTTGTCTGCTTGAGTTTGCATGGGTCTTGTGCATGCTGACACCACTGCTGTAGGTTCATATGAACAGGGTCCCTGGAGCTTGTATGATTCTATTTACATATGGTCATACACCTCCTTCCTGGAAGTGGACTTTCTGTCCACTCTTCCACAATGGTTTCTGACCCCTGGTTAGTGAAGTTTATAAGAGTCCTGTCTGAGGACCCACACTCTGCAGACTCCTAATCTCCACACTTGTGCTCTTTTGTGTTGGTCTTGTGCATGGTGACACCACTTCTGTAGGTTCATATGAACAGGGTCCCTGGAGCCAGGAACCCATAATGGGCCAGGGAACCATTTGTACCCTTTTGTGTTCCTGGCCTTCTGTTGTATGAGGGAGCTTCACTAGTGGGAGTTGAGAGAGTCATTTGTGTCCTCTTTGTCTCTTGTTCTATGTTTCATGAGTCATAGTTATAGAGGTTGGATTGCAAATGTGCCACTTAGGATTGGGCAATTCACAGATGATGTCTGTGTGTGACCATTTGTGGTATACTTAATAGTCTCCATCTGGTGCAAAAGAAGCTTCTTTGATGAGTGGTGACTGTAAATATAAGGATATATATTTTGCGTTTAGTAAGAAGTTACATTAGTCTGAGGCTATGACAACCTTGGGGTTTTCTCTAAGGTCTATGATCTCTCTGTACATGTGTATTTGGCTATGTTTACAGTAACACACCTGAGATGGAAGCAACCTAACTGCCCCTCAACTGAGGGGTAGATAATGAAAATGTGGTACATTTACACAATGGAGTTCTATTCAGTGGTAAAGAAAGATGACATAATGAAATTTGCCAGTAAATGGATGGAACTAGTAACTGTTATGCTAAGTGAAGTAACAAACTCAGAAGAACAAACAACCTATGTTCTCCCACATTTGTGGATCCTAGCCCCCAATTTTTATATGTGAGTATGTATTCTAATGTAGCTGCAGGAACCAGGAAAATGGAAAGGAACCAGGGAGGTAATGGGAAAGAAAGAACCGAGAGAAGATTAGTAGGAGACAGGTGTTACTAAGGGGGGGATGGGTAGAATGGGGGTAAGTGAGAAGGGGAAGGGAGGGTTATACAAGGAAATTTGGGAAAAAAGGAAAGAAGGAACTTAAAAGAGACAGGACCATAGGAGACTCTCAAGGGAGAAATGGGGGGACATGGGGAAGGTTGGAGGGAGGAGAGAGAGAGAGAGAGAGAGAGAGAGAGAGAGAGAGAGAGAGAGAGAGAGAATGCCTGTATTACACATACAATATCTCTACATGAGTCCATGTGAAGGCTACATAACAAATACTGCAAGACAGGAGAAACCTTTCTTTGGGTTGTTGGCCAGGGTAGTCCAAGAGACTCCCAACATCACACAGGCCATTACCACAGCTCTTGATTGCCTCCTAGAACTTGAAGGTAAGAGAATATTGCTCAAGACAGGACTTCTTTGGAGACTAGATTTGGAGCAATTTCCTCTGAAGGCCAGCTCTCAGCCTTGGAGAGCACTACACAGCTCCTACATTCTTTTTACTCCTTCTTCCATGATGTTCTTTGAACTTTAGAAGCACTGGTATAAAAGTCTTGTTTAGGGCTGAATACTCAAATACAGCTTTGAGAAGCCATGAATCTCTTCCTTCACCACTCTTATTGCAAAGAGAAGCTTCTCTCCTTAAGGCTAAAAGTAGCATTTGTCTGCAAGTATAGACATAGATATTTAGAAGGCAGTTTAACTCTATGTCAATTTAACTAAAAAAATAGTAGTAAAGACCTGAACTCCTACCACTGGGTTTAAGATTTTCTCAGTCATGAGTTTTTGACTGCAATGTGCATGGATTCCCGCCAATGGAGTGGGACTCTAATCAGAGAGAAGTTGATTACTGCTCCCCCCCCCAATGTTGTGCCACTATTGCATAAGTGAGTACATTTTGACTTGTAGGCTGGTCTTGTAGCTCCTAGGGTTCATAGCTGGCTAAAAACCCCTGATGCATTTTCTTCTCCAGAAGCCTGCATAACACCTGGCACTATGAAAGCTAGCCAGCAGGGAAGAGTTTTTTTAAGCTTGTTTTCTTTATATCTTGCAACCAAGGTACATGGTGTCTTCAGAAACAGGGTCTTATTATCTGGTTCTGGTAGGTGACCAGGGGGAATGGCAAGAGCCTGTATCATTTTTTTTTGGGGGGGGGCTCTGGCACATTCTTTTAATTTTATATATTAATTTTGTATTCTGTGTATGAGTGTGTTGTTTGCATGTGTGTAAGTGCACCCATGTCATGCAATGCTCACAGAGGTCAGAAGAGGGCGACAGACTCCGTGGAACTGGAAGTTGTTAGCCACTGTGTAGGTGCTGAGAATCTAACCCTTGTCCTCTGCTAGAGCAGCCAGTGCTCTTAACTGTTAAGCCATCTCTCCAGCCCATCTGGGGCCTTCTTGACTAAGGTCACTTTTGATGATAAGAGTCCATATCAACTCCACAAATCAAAATTTCTATTCCCTCTGCAGGTGGACAATGTACACATTTGGTAGGTGAGAGATATAGGGGAAATTTTGAGAAGTCTTTTTCTGCTCACTGTTTTACCCTTCCTCACAGCCCTTCCTTCTGGCTGTATATTGTGGTCAGTGGTATTAGCTAGCTTCCAACTGTCTTTGTAGCAAACATGTTACCATATTGGAGTGACTCATTTTATGCATCTATTTCTCCATCAGAATCATTGACATAGTAGTGCTGGGTAGATAGAGCACATGGTAGTGAGGAATACAATGCGTGTCTGGGCCTTTGATCCTGGGTCCATGTGCAGTATGGGCTGAGGTTTCACTTGGATATGGTATTCTCTCCATCAGGTCTGTAGGCACAGAATAATAAAACTGATGTTGAGAGCCTTAGCTAGGTGACAGACACTCTTCCAAGCACTTTATGGGAATTATCCCACTGGATTCTCACAACCCCATCCATTTTGAGATATGTAAATAGGTATAGAAAAGTTAGATGAACTGCCAAGATAACAAAGAGCAGAATCAAGAGTCAAACCTGAAGACCCTGGATACCAGAAGTCTCACTGAGATAAGCTTAAGTGTCTTGGTGATTTTAGTTACCAAGTATTCTTTAGTAAAAAATGGTTTGATTTAGGAGCTATAGTACAGATGCTCAGCTTAATTTTCTTTTTGTTTTAAGCCAATGTTTTATTGAAGCTCTGTGCATTTCATACAAAATTACGTTACAAATAAAATCTAGAACCATGTCCCCTTCCCTGCCCCCCCACCCCACCAAAGCTCATACATTCTGCCAAACATGTTTGTCATCTTTTTCTCAGTCTCTCTCAAAATTCTTGATGTAGAAGTTTACTGTTTCAAGCAGAAGTTCACCATTTCAGTCAGTTCTTTGACGCAGTGTTTTCTGCTGTTTTTTTTTGTTGTTGTTATTCCTTCCAGTATGCATCAGTTCAAGATATACACATATGCATGGCACGTATATCATAGGTTTTAGCATCTTCGGCTTATGATTTTTTAAAAATTAGGCGGAAAGATGTCATGTTAATTTTCTTTTTGTGTATGTGTGGATTATATATATATATATGTATGTATATATTCCTGAGGTTATGTGCATGCAAGTGTGCATACTTGTGTGTGAGTGGGTGAGGAGGAGGACAACATAGAGTGTCTTCCTTGAGCACCCTCTAATCCTTATTTTTAGGGATTAGGTCTCACTGAACCTGGAACTCATTGACTGGCTGGCTAACAGGCTCCAGGGACCCTCTTGCCTCTGCTTCCCTTGCACTGAGGTTACAGACTGCTGCCATGTCTGGCTTTTTCAGGGCGCTGGAAATCTGAACTCAGATCCTCATGCTAACAGGCACTTTACTGACTGAGCCATCTTCAGAGCCTGTTTTATTTTCTTAGGAAAAAAATCCAATATGAGAAAGGATCATACTTGGAGTCATTTAAAAACTAATTTGATAGCTGGATAATTATCTTTTAGAAATAAAACCTTTTCTCACTTTGTATTCCATGAGCCTTTATTTTTGAATATAAGGTGGAGGGGGAGGCTGGAAGTTGGAGGAGGGGAGGCAGATGAGCTGTGAAAATAAGTGGATTTTCTCTGATGTCTAATCCACTAATTATGTCAAGCAAAATTGGATAGAGCTTGTAATTCACTTAGTATTTTCTTTGAGAAATGCTGTTGGTGGAGTTGTTAGCAGGAGAAAGGAGGACATTGTAGATCATTACTGAATGTGAAGAGAATGAGTGGCATCTTTGTTCAGTAGAGAAAGAAGGCGTTGGGTTTGGACTGCTCAATTTAGCTAATATGACAGTGGTAGCAATGACTAAGAGGAATCTGGGAATACTACAGAAATCTATGTGGCAAGACATTTTAATGTAGGTCATAATTAGGACTGTGTTTACACATAGGGTGAAGAGTACTTTTCCATTGAGTTTGAAGGAATTCTTACCCTTGGATCGACTGTAGTAATAAACTTACTAAAACTCTAACCATCTGTTGACAGACATGTAGGGTGACTGCACTCTTTGGCTATTTGAATGAAGCTGTGTGAACATTTCTGAACAAGACTTTGTGTGTTGTATGTGACTTTTCTGAGGACACATGTCCACTTACTCCAGTTAGGGAACCTGACAACAGACTGAAGGAATGTTCTGCCAAAGCTCAGTTTGGTGAACCAATGTTTCCTTATGGGACTATGAGCAGGAGGTCCCTCAGGAGGTCACTCACAGAAGCAGGGGTAACCCAAAGCAGCTGCATTACCAAGAAGCTTTCCTTAGCGTGGGTGACTCATGAAAGCTGAAAACCTGCAGTTCTCTGCACTCTGCAGTGGCTGAACAGGCAGGGGAGCTTCTTTCCCCAGATTATTTTTTTTAGACAGGGTCTCCCTGTAGCTCCAGCTGTTCTGGATCTCACTATGTAGAGAGGGCTGGCCTTGAACTCACAAAGATCTGCCTGCTTAAAGGCGTGTGCCACCATGCCTGGCTTCCCCAGCAGTCTTTACTGCTTATATAACCCTGGGAGAGGAGGGGCCTTATAAAACTGGCAAGTTTCAGGGCTTCCTAAAGCTTGTCTATTGTTTACTCCCTGGGTCTTAATGAACCTTCCTCCAGGATGGAGTGTTTCAATTCTGAGTCTTTCAGTTCAGATCTTCTTGAGTCTTTACCAGCCTCTCTTTAAGACCTCCTGAGTCTCCATGAACCTCCTTTTAGGATGCTATGTTACAATCTGGAGTAAATTGCTCTACAAGTGTGCTTTCTTTTGGGTAGGTACACAGCCTTTGTTTTAAAGGCCTGGAGTCTATGTTATATTTACTCATCACAATGAATGTTTTTTTAATGCACAAATATTTGATTATTTTTTTCTACAAACCTCTTGCTTCAGGTTCTTTAGGTATTCCTAGTTTACAAATACCCCTTTCTGAGCCACACAAGAGAACATCAGAGTTTAAGGTTGGGAAGTCTGAGGGGCAGATCACAGCTCAACATAAAATCATAAACCTATTAAAATATGAGATTATTTAGTGATTTTATTATTTGTACCTCAATTGCATGGTCTTGAGGATGAACTTTTCCAATGACAACGTTTTGTTTTAATATGCAAAGTTTGGACAAACCTCTAGAGCATAGTAGAACTATAGAAGGTAGTGATTATCTTAATACTCTCTGTGTGAAATATTGTTATGAGAATTAGCCACAGACTGACCTGGCCCATTGAGAAGACTCAAACCATACGTGCAATGCAGAGGGAAATATTCTTTATTATGCATGGATCTCAGGACTAGACTAACTTGTTTCAGAAAAACTGAGGTACTGACCAGAAATACAAATAGGGTTTTAAAAATTTTAAATATTTTGTTTTATTGTTTTTTAATTTTATGTGTATGAGTGTAATGCCCACATGTAGGTAGGTGCACCCATGTTGTGCAATGCCTGGGGAGGTCAGAAGAAGGTGTCAGATCCTCTGGAACTGGAGTTACAGATGGCTGTTAGCCACTATATGGGCTGGGAATTGAATCCCGGGTCTTCTGCAAGGGCAACCGTTGTTCTTAACTGCTAAGCCATCTCTCCAGTCCCTACATATGGGTTTTTATAGGACTTTTTACATCATCTCTAGGCAGTAATCATATTAGTGAATTTGGGACTTTTAGTTGAGAAGTATTCCTTAGATTATTATAGGATATTCAAACCATCAGTGTTGTACAAATAAGCGGATATTCGGGATGAGTATGGGGTTGTGACACAGTAATGTATTGAGGCTGGTACGATCTTAGTATTTTAACAAATAAAACACGGCAGCAGCACTGTAGGAGGCAGCATGCTCCAAGGCGCTCATAGACTGCAGTTTTTGTAGTGTCCTGCCTTGTCTCATCTCAGCCTGAGACTGAGCTCAGAGTACAAGTAGAAGCTTCCAAAATGCTAATTGTTACTTCAACATATATCAACAGACATTAAGAGTGCATAAGATTCTAATCAAGAGCAAGCCAGTAAGCAGCATTCCTCCATGGCCTGTGCCTCAGCTCCTGCCTCCAGGTTCCTGCCCTGAGCTCCTACCTTGGGCTCCCTGAGTGATGAACCTGGGAGACATGAGTTGAATAAACTCTTTCCTCCCCAGGTTGGTGTCAGTCAGAGTGTTTTGTCACAGCAATTGAAGAGAAACTAGAGCATAAATTTGTACTAGAGAGTGGGCTATTGCTGTGACAGACCAGACCTTGGTGTTTTGGGGGAGGATTGTGGAAGTATTTGGAACTTCAGGCTAGAAAAATCATTGAATCCTTAAAGTTTGTTGCTGTGGAACTTGGAACAGTTATGCTGAAAGAGATGTAGACCACGGAGGCCTGGCTTGTGAAATTTCACGGGGAAGCAGAGACCATCAGGCCTGTTTGCATGATATATTTAAATTAAGAATCTGTGGGTTCTGGACAGCTGGGGCTGAATAATCAGCTGTAAGTAACAAGACACCAAAATCTGAATGAAACCTTTGTTGTACTGGGACAATTGATGCTGGTTAGCTGGGGCTGAAAAATCAGCTGTAGATAACAAGAGACCAGCATCACTGTGGTGAAATCTTCTGGGAAGAATTTCCTCAGGGTCAGTACACAGAAGCTGTGGATCAGAGGGGGTCTGAGGCTCCACCTCGAGCTGGAAGCAGGAGTTGGTAGTGTGTAAGAGTCTCCTATATGGTTCTGGTGTTGAAATGTGAAGGGGTCACAGAGAGCAGCCGAGGCTTGGCATTATGAGAGGTCAGGAAAGACCATTTGTGGAAGTGCACCTCGGTTGCAGTGAAGACCCCAGGATTGCAGGGGTCATGGAGAGAAGCTGAGGCTTTGCACCAGGAGAAGTCAGGAGAGACCATTGGTGAAGGTTCTGCCTCAGTTTCAGTGGAGACCCCAGCTTTTTGGAGATGCCAGGACCATGGGATGACCACCAAGAGCAGCAGCAGGTGTGGAATGGAGTCAGCCTGGGCCTGCGAGATGAGCTGTGTGTGCCACGGTCGGCAGAGTCAGTGAAATGGAGCTGCTAAAACCCTTTGGAACCCAGAAGATCATGAGTGAATCCCAGGTGTCCAGGCTTGAGCTACTTGCTGGACTTAGGTTTTGTTTGAGTGTGCCTGATTCTTCCCTTTGAAATAAGACAGTACTTGTTTTGGATTTTACAGGAGCCCATAGTTAAGAGACTTTTAAGGGACTGTGAACTTTTAAGTGTTTGGACTTTTTAAGGACTATGGGGCTTTTAAGGTTGTACTGTCTTAGGTTGTGATTAATGTTAACATCATATATTGGGGACAAGAAATGAAAAGGTGATGGTTTAATAGTGTTTTGTGTGACAAGGGTTCAATTGTCCTGGATAGCTTTAGTGTCAATTTGACACACCTGGGTTGAGAGAGCCTCAACTGAGGAATTGGCTCCATTGGACTGGCCTATGACCACGTCTGTGGAGTATTGTTTTGATTGTTGAGCAATATGGGAGGGCCCAGCCCACTATGGATGGTGCCACCCCTGGGCAGGTTGTTGTGTATGATATAAGTAAGTAGGTTGGGCATGGGCCAGGGGAGCATGCCAACAAGCAGCATTCCTCCATGGCCTGTGCCTTAACTCCTGCCTCCAGGTTCCTGCCCTGAGTTCCTGCCTTGGGCTCCCTCAGGGATGAACTGTGATCCAGGAGATGTGAGCTGAATACCCCCCTAAAAGATTCTCATCAAATACATTTGTTAGTATTTATTCGTGTGCCACACAGAACAAAGTATACTGAGGTTCATTAGTTCCCCCATCATTTATAACATCAACCAAACATAATTAGCATTTTCAGAAGTTGTCTATGAAAAGGTTGTGGACACTGGCTTTATGTATTTTGTTGTCTAGGATCTTTAAACAGAAAACAAACATCCAGCAGAGTCATAAGTATATAAACCAGGCTCAAGAGATGGCTCTGTGGTTAAGAATCCTTATAGCCTTTGGAGAGGCCCAAGGTTCAGTTCCCAGCACACACATGGCAGCTAACACCTGTCCTTAACTCCAGTTCCAAGGGATTCGACACCTTCTGTCTTCCACAGGCATTTCATGCTGGTAGTTCACTTACATACATATGGGGGAAACACTTGTGGGAAAGACCAGGCAGGGCAATGGGAATGTACTCAAAACAGGTATTTTATTTAGGCTGTAGCCTGGTCCAGTGGGCTCAGGCCTCAATATCTGGACCCTATAGGGAAGTAACACATGTGTATTTTTTTAAGTTCCTTCTTTTTTATTTTTTAATAATAGGTCATAAATAATGAAAACAGGCATTGCATCCTTCACGTAAAACCAATTTGCAAGTAGCTATGCCCAAACTTATACAGCCCGAGGCCCCCATTGTCCAGCTGGAGGGTCTTGTATGTACAATCATGTTGATCAAATAAGAGTCCAGTCTATGTTTCTGTAGATTGGTAGTTCACCCCAATTGCAGCCCTTACATTCTACCACACCCCCTTTTCCACAGATTGTTTCCTATGCTTTAGAAAAGGGGCACAGGTGGACGAGAAGCCAAGCAGTCTACTTTCTCTGGAGATGTTGCTTTGGACTCTCATCAGTTCAGGCTGTTTCCTTTCATGGGTTGGCAGTTTATCCAGGAATAACCTTTTACTCCTACTGATGAAGCACAAGCAGTTAGATATACAGGCATTTAAACCCACTCTGTGGGTTTTCTCTTCACTTCCCTGACTGTTTCTTTGCTGTACAGAAACTTTTTAGTTTAATAAGGTCCCACTTGTCAACTGTTGACCTTATTTCCTGAGCAGCTGCTGTCTGATTTAGAAAGTCTTTTCCTACACCTACGTCTTGTAAGTTGCTGCCAACCTTTTCTATCACCTTTAGAGTTTTGGTTTTCACATTGAGGTCTTTGATCCATTTGGATGGTATGCTAATCCATGGACTATAGCTTTTCTGTAAAAGCTGACAAGGTCTTACTGTGGCTTATAACATCTCCTAACCACTAGAGGACTTAAGCTTGTAGCGTCAGCCCTGAATTATTCCTCCAAGGAGAGAGCTAATAGCCAATTAGATTTGGGATATACAGACATATGACTTCCACTGCTGCACAGTATTTCCAGGCAGGTGAGGTGTAGCTGATGCTGATGGAGGAGTCTTGCTTGACTCAAGGAGACAGATATTTGCTTTATTGATTTAGTGGCCTTTGGTAACACTCTCTGGCATTCCAGAGGCCAACTTACACTTGCAAGTGTGGTCTCGATACATCTTTCCCATGCTTACACCAGGTCTTCGACAGCAGGGCCTTACTGCCTCTCTTATTGCAGGTATCCCAGTTTGCTGGCAAAAAGCCTTTATGTTTTTGGGGGCTTGGATGCCCTAGCCAACATCTCCTTGGCTGAATAATCCATTTCTGATAACAGAGCTCTCCTGTATTAATATATTTTGCTCAATTACCCAGCTTGTACAGACTTTAGTATTATATTTGGCTCTGAATAGAGAATTATCCTTTCACAGTTCCTATGACTATCAGTCAATTAAAGAAAGCAACTATATTGCTTTTATGAGAGATTACCTCTATAACAGTCAGCTCTAATTTACAGTTAGGGAATGACTTCATTACCATCATGTTTTTCTTTGTTCTATGAAAAGGAGGTAAGGAAGTCTCTCATATTAAAACTTTGTGGCACCTGAAAGGTAAAGTTCATTAGGACACAGTTTAAATAGTTGTTACAATTAGGATCCACAGAGATATTTTATGCCTGTAGCAGTCTGAGGATTTTCTTCCTTTTAATGTTTAGCTGGGCCAACCTCTCTGCATTAAATTTACTCAAGCTGTTTATCATTACCTGTATGTTGTTAATTTGGGAAGCCATCTTAATTCCTTTAGTTAAATTATCCTACAGGTAGAAGAAAATTTTACAAGTTGATACTGTACAACACAAACATTGTAGAGAATATTTGTATCCATTAACCCCAAAGTTATTGTTATACAAATTATAAGTGAAGCAGATGTGGACTACAATTTATATTTCCAATTAGCTTAAATGTATTACCTTTTTTATTAAAACCCTTTTAACCAATGTTGTTTAATGTAGACATTTTTACTTTTACTAAGACCTAGAATACCATATAATATGTAGACAAAGTTTGGGCAAATTTGGATACCTGTTAAACTCACATCAATTAACTATACCTTAATCTAATGTAGACCCGTGTCCCCCTCCCAACCCTCCCACCCCACCAGATTCACCGTTTCAGTCAGTTCTTGTTGCAGTCTTTT
>VZQC01011226.1:103983-129048 GCA_009823505.1 Rhizomys pruinosus | reverse complement strand
CCAAGCCTGTGAAGTATGTTCTTGGGATTTTAATTGGGATTGCGTTGAATCTGTTATTTTTCCAATCCATGAGCATGGGAGGTCTTTCCATCTTCTGATGTCTTCTTCAACCTCCTTCTTCAGGAGCTTATAATTTTTGTTGTAGAGATCTTTAGTGGTTTTGGTTAGGTTTATTCCTAGGTATTTTATTGTTTTTGAGGCTATTGTGAGTGGGAAGGATTCCTTGTATTCCTTCTTCAGTTGCTTGTTGTTGGTGTAGAGAAAGGCTACTGATTTTTTTAAGGTTAATTTTGTAATCCGCTACATTACTGAAACTTTTAATCATTTCTAGGAGCTTTCTTGTGGAGTTTTTAGCATCCCTTAGGTAAACCCTCATATCATCTGCAAAAAGGGATAGTTTTACTTCCTCTTTTCCAATTAGTATTCCTTTAATTGCCTTTTCTTGACTTCTTGCCCTAGCCAGTGTTTCAAGCACTATATTGAAGAGGAGTGGTGACAAGGGGCAGCCTTGTCGGGTTCCTACCTTTATGGGGAATCCTTATAACTTTTTTCCATTTAGGATGATACTGGCTATGTGTTTCCTATATATGGCTTTGATTATGTTGAGGAATGATCCTTCCAGTCCAATTCCCTCTAAGACTTTAATTATGAAGGGATGCTGGATTTTGTCAAAGGCCTTTTCTGCATTGATCGAGATGATGGTATGGTTTTTGTCCTTCAGTCCATTTATGTGTTTTATGATATTTACTGATTTTCTTATGTTGAACCATTCTCTGCATCTCTGGTATGAATCCTGTTTGATCATAGTGAATGATCTTTTTGATGTGGGTCTGTATACGGATTGCGAGTATTTTTTGAGAAGTTTTGCATCTGAGTTCATTAATGAGATGGGCCTGTAGTTCTCTTTTTTGGTTGCAAGCTTGCCTGGTTTTAGTATTAGAGTGATGTTGGCTTCATAGAAGGAATTTGGGAGGTTTCCTTTTGCTTGTATCCTTCTGAACAGTTTTAGTAATAATGGTTGTAAGTCCTCTTTGAATGTTTTGTAGAATTCTGCTGTGAAACCATCTGGACCTGAGCTTTTTTTAGTTGGGAGGTCTCGTATTACATTTTCAGTTTCTTCATATGTTATGGGTCTTTTTAAGCTGTCAGTCTCCTCTTGGTTTAGCTTTGGTGATTCCCTGGATTGCAGATATTTATCCATTTCTCTTAAGTTTTCAAATTTAGTAGAGTATAGGTTTTTGAAGTATTCCTGTATGATCGTCTGGATCTTTTCACTGTAGTGATATTTCCCCTTTCCTCTTGAATTCTATTGATTAGGAGTTGCTCTTTCTTTCTTTTGGTTAACTGGGCTAGGAGTAGCACATATTTTTTATAACGGGTGTGGGATACAGTGAGGGGGAAATTTACGTATTGATTGGCTATCAGTACAGACTCAAAATTAGGAAATCATAAATTTAGAAAGAAAACAAATGTTAAAAAATCCTCTGTCTGAAAATCAGTGCAGAAGTCTCCATCTGAGACAAACAGAATTGTATATGTTTTGACAGGATCTAAGCCAAGTGGTTCTAGCTAGCTGTGTCAGTGTGCTAAATACAAAGTTGTCAGCTGAAATTTGGTGACAGAAACAGAGGGAGAAAACAAGGATTAAAATCCACATTTTTTTCTTAATATTCAATTAAAATCTGCATCACACTCATACTTAGAATAAAAATAAAGTCTTATGAAAGAATAAAGCATAGAAGATGTAACTAGAGAAAATTCTGATAGTTTATTTGACCTTGACACTGTATCTTAATTGGGAACTGCATAATATTTTATTACAGAGGCCAGGGTGTTGATCTAGTTCAGGGATTATCAGGCCTGAGTGGGGCATACTTTTTGAACTGTAATTATTTGGGGGATAATTCTTTGAGTATCTGTCCCAAACTGTTCTGAAGATTCGATAAGTACATTAGTTTCAGTTGTCCCTCCCCTAAGGCCAACTCTCAGCCCAGGCAGCTATTTCTCTAGCTGAAAATGGGGCTAGCTGGTGTAGTTCTCAGCAGCTGGAAGGGAGAGTGAGCCATATTTTCAATGTTTGGTATACATGTGGTGTTCCTGGCACCATCAGCATCACTAGTGGTTAAAGCAGAGAGGCTGGTCAGGGGCTATGTAGGTGCAGATATAGGGCCCACAGAACTGTATAGATGGAGGCTGGTCTTGTGGATCACCATCAAGGGAAAGCAGGTTAGTACATGACGATCCTTCCTACTGCTAGGGTCTAAGACTTTGCCGAATAAGCACAGATACATACTTCCCTGAGGGAGCTTCCAGAGAAGAAAAGATGGAACCTATCAGGATAGGAGCTGTCCTTAGAATATTCCCTGGTTGATGAAAGATTGCTGCTATATACGTGAAGCACACACATGCACATGTGGACAGGCATGTGCACACTCAGTGCCCAGCATAATTAATGTATTTAGCCTTTCTTTCTTCCTTCCTTCCTTCCTTCCTTCCTTCCTTCCTTCCTTCCTTCCTTCCTTCCTTCCTTCCTTTCTTTCTTTCTTTAGTCTTTTTTTTTTTTCTTTTTTTTTTTTTTTTTTTTTTCCTGTTCTTTCTTTCTCCCTCCTCCTTCCTTTTCTCTTCCTTCTCTCTCTCTCCTCGTCTTCTTCTCTCTCCGTCTCAGCTCTCTCTCTCTCTCTCTCTCTCTCTCTCCCCCTCTCTCTTCCCCCGTGGGATGTGGTGGTTTAAACAAGAAGTGTCCCCTACCATAAACACAAGTATTTGAACACTGTCCTCAGTTTGCAGCACGGTTTGGGAGGTCATGGAGTCTTTAGGAGGTGGAGCCTCGCTGAAGGAAGTGTGTCACTGAGGGTGGGCTTTGAGAGTTCATAGCTTGCCCCAGTTCCAGTGTGCCCTCTCTGCTTCCTGTCTGGAGTTGAAGATGTGAGCTCTCAGCTTCCTGCTCCTACCACTATTACCTCTTACTGCTATGCCTCCCAGCCATGACAGAGTCATCATTCTGGAACCATAAGGCCAAATAAACTCTTCCATAAGTCATTTTTGGTTATGGGTTTTATCACAGCAGCAAAAAGTAACTAATAAACAAGGCATTGTGTTCCAGGCTGGTCTCGAATTCATTGTGTAGCGGAGGATGGCTTTGAACATCTGATTCTCCTACCTCTACTCTCGAGTGGTGAGATTATAAGTGTGTACTACTACAGTCAGTATATATATAGTACTGGGAAATGGAACTTAGGGATTTGTGCATGCTAAGCAAACATTCTACCAATGGAGTCACATCCTCAGACCTTATATTTTTGATACCCAAATATCCCACTCATTGCCTGTCTGGAAAACTCCTGCATTGACCCCAGTCTCTCTGCTAGTCTATAGCCTACAGGTGCTGTGGGTACTCATTTGACTTATGCCCTGCTGATAACTGCTCCCTGCTGTCTCAGTCCTGGGAACTTGATCATTGGGAGGCGACCCTGTATTGTCACTAATTTAGTTCTATTTGTGTGTGTGTGTGTGTGTGTGTGTGTGTGTGTGTACACTTTTGTATGGTGTGTGTACTTGTGTGCATGCTCCTGGGAATCCTCCTCTGTCTACATCCAGTACTGGAATTACAGGCATGGACCAGGGGTTCTGGCACTAATCTCAAGTTACCTGTATGTGGTGAACACTTTACCAACTGTGCCATCTCCCCCAGCCGCTCAGCTCTCTTTTTTTTTGCCTCAGGGTGGGCTCACTGTAGAACAGACTGAAGCTGTCTCTAATTGACCTATGTCCTCCTTGCTTTTCCCCCAGCTCTGTCCAGCTCCCTGCACTCCTTTTCTGAGAGCCTGCTACCCACAGTAGGAGGAACTCAAATCCCCATCTCAGGCTCTAGAGAAGTGAGCCTTAAACCCAGTCAATGCTCAAGCTTCCCATTTTTTTCTCTTTAATTATGACTCAGTCCTCCTTAAAAATTCTATACTCTACTCACTGAAAATGGGTCATGTTAATAATTAATCACGAATAAATCCTTTGAGTATATTTGTAAGCTAATGTGTTACTCTTTCCTGATAACAGAAGCTTTGACTTCACTAAGCATTTCTTTATTTTTGAGGACTTGCTTAAATAGCAATGCTAATGGGGAGCTGCCAGTGAGACTTTATGAATAGTGCCTGCAGGGAGGAGAGGGAGGAGATCTTTGGGGGCTTTTGGCATTTGCTATGGTAGTTAGGATTGGCCTTCTTCTAAACTCACATTGCAGTTTAATCCCTAATATGAAATATTAAGAGTATGGAAAAGTACTCAAACTCTGATGTCTATGGGTAAGGCCTTTGGGACATCCTTAGAATTGAATACAGTTTTCAGAGTGCAGCTTCTGTTACTGAATCTTGGTGAGGGAGAGGGAGAGGGAGAGGGAGAGGGAGAGGGAGAGGGTGAAGAGGGAGAGGGAGAGGGAGAGGGAGAGGGAGAGGAAGAGGGAGAGGGTGAGGGTGAAGAGGGAGAGGGAGAGGGGCTCTGATGGCCTGTCTCCTGCTTTTGTTCCCTGGGACTCTGTCATCAGGAACCTTCCCAAGTTCAGCTTTGGACCAGATCTATAAGACCAAACAATTATATTTTCCTTATGACTTACCCAGTCTGCGATGCTTTGTTTTGTGTATCAGAAAGTAGACTAATACAATATATTTTCTGGGAAAATGTTTTGAATCACATTTGTCCTTATTACCCATGCTTATCAGGGAACAAATTTCTCCCTCTTTGATTTCCCCAGCTTATACTTGAGTAGCTTTCCCTGGGGAGGCATGAACAAACATTCTTTAACCTCAGATAGGCACTGAAGGCAGACAAAAGACACCATTTCACTTGAGTTTAACTTCGTGAAATAGTGAGCTTGCTGGGATTACGCATGGGAGAAGTACATGGATGAAGGGATGCTTAAAGGAGCATGGGAAACTCAAAGGCAGCTCCATAACCAGAAAGCCCACTCTAGTATGGGTGATGACTCAGGAAAGCTGTATCCCTGGACCCCCTTGCATGACCTGTAGGCAACTCAGTAGGTCCAGGAGTCTCCTTTCCACAGTAATTATTATTGCTATGTAACTTTGGAGAGGGGCCCAGTGAATCTTGTAAATTTCAGGAGACATCTATGACTTGTGAGTGTGGCTTACTTCCTGGGTCTTAACAGAATGTTTTCATTCAGAGAAAATAGCCACACAATAATACATCTTATCAGTTTCTCTTTCCTGCACTGACTGACCACACTGAACTGTGATTATTTGGTTTTCTGGGCTGTTTTTTCCAATAACCTGAAAATCTCTAGATGGCAGAGGACTTGTCTTATTCACCTCTAGAACTTCAGTGCCTAGTAGAGTGTCTGATGTCCAGGAGGAACTTGGGCATCTTGTGTGATGAAAAGCATTAACTGCAGCTGTAGAAGCCTACTTCTTTGCTTCCATTTTCTCATACCTTGCACCTGGTCATGTATGTGAATAGTATATGCCCATGTTTAGGATGAGGTGTACTGTTAACTGTTAATCATTTTTCTCTTTGGATTATCCGAGTTTTCAGAGAAAAGTGATACTCCTGACAAGGGAAATCAAACAGAGAGGGAGGTGACGAGCTATGGAAAGACAGGCAGTCTCAGAGACCAGACAGTTTTGGCAGTGGGGTCAGGAAAGATCTGAGATAGACTTGTGGAAGCCAAAAGTAGGAGGACTGGGCTACATTTTCCTGGCGAGTCTTCTCACAGGAGGCAAAATCTCGAGGATAAGAGGGCACATAGAGGGTCCCACATGAGAATCTAGGATTTCTTTGGGGACTAGGCAGGATTGGAGGCAACACCCAAGGATGATATAGCCCAACATACACGAGCTTATGGATTGAAGACTAATCAGCTGGAATAAGGATGGTTTATCAATTATTTATAATAAACATGGAAGATGGAAAATTCAAGACTAGGATTGTTATTGTTTACTTCTATGGCAAAAGGTGTCAAATAAAGATTTGAAGTTGAATTATATTAAAAAACACATTGGATGCACAGCTCAACTTTGGGCTGAAAGTTTATGCTTCTAAAAGCTGAAAACCCCAGCCATAAAAATTGGTCCACCCATAAAGCATTTGCTGTGCAAGCATGAGGCCCAGAGTTTGTATCTGCAGTACCCATATAAACAGCTAGACTTATGGTGCATCTATAACCCAGCACTGCAGAGGAGATAGGAGGGTCACTGGGGCTTATTCATTACACAGCCTACCTGAATCAGTAAGGTTTGTGTTAAATGAGAGACCTTGGATTAAAAAATAAGGTAGGGAGCCACCATGTAACACACCACACACACACACACACACACACACACACACACACACACTCACATACACACATCCTGAAAACTCTGGGAAAATTAAACCAGTGTCAACAATGGAAAAAGGAGTCAGAGATTTAAGTTACAAGAGATACAGGATCTAGTGCAAGGACCCAGGGAAGTCATACTCTAAACCCTAAGGCATATACTGAAAGCCACATGTAGATGAATTTCCCACCTGGGCTTTCTTAGTCCCAAACACAACAGCCACAAGTATCTTATAAGCATAACAAAGTAGATCCAGATATTTTAGAAAGCCAGCCAGAACACTGACAAAGTAGCATCCCCAGGCACTGTTGCGGTGGGGATATTGAAACTGTTGGTGCTGCAAAAACTGAAAACCGTGCCAAGTACTCACTTGCCTGGAGTCAGACAGGCAGCCTGAAAAACTTCGCTTGATAAATCTAATCATTTGTCTTTCCTGGATACACTTAGGCAGATTCAAGAATGCTTGGAGAAAAGGATGTCAATATGTACAGATAAACACTTGTTTATGGACATAAACATGCAGATAAGCATTTAAATTCAGGCATAAATATATAGATACTGCCAATAACAAAGGAGAGTGTTCTTTCTAATCTCTGTCACCTATTATCTTTTTCTTTCTTTCCAGCATCTATATCTATCTATATCTAACATCTATCTATCTATCTATCTATCTATCTATCTATCTATCTATCTATCTATCTATCATCTATCTATCAATCATCTTCTGTCTTCTATTTAATCTGTCTGTCTGCATTTCTAGGGATTAAACCTAGGGATTCATGCCTGCTAAACAAGCACAGTATTTACAGAGTTATACTGCCACTAGGAAAGCGATATTTTATTGCATTTACAAATAAGGAATTTCAGACAGAGAGTGGTTAGAAACTGTTGATGGTGACAGAAGTAGGAAGGGATAACATTTCTATACAACTGTGTTTAGTTGATGCTGAACAGATAGGTATGGTAGAGGAATTTATTAGAACAATTCATTTTCCCTGTAGCATTTAGTGTTGTTTTTGGAGTGTGTGTATGTGTGCATATATATGTACACCTGTGCCTGCACATATATGTATAAATGGAGGTTAGACTCAATGACTTCTTCACCTTCTTCTTTTTTTTTTTTTGTCTTTTTGAGACAGGGTCCCCTGTCACCTCTGCTGTCCTGGAACTCACTATGTAGACCAGGCTGGCCTGGAACTCACAGTGATCTGCCTGCCTCTGCCTCCTGAGTGTTGGGATTAAAGGTATGTGCTACCATGCCCTGCACTTCACCTTATTTTTTTGGGACAGGGTTTCTGTCACTGAACCTGAATCTCATTTATTCCACTTCTTTGGCTGGCTGGCAAGCTCCAGGAATCCCTTTGTCTCTTCCCTCTGCAGTCCTGGGGTTACAAACTCATGTTACCATACCTGTTTTATTTGTGGCTGCTGGGGTCCTGGTTCTTGTGTAGCAAGCACTTTACCAGCGGAGTCATCTCTGTAGCCCCTCATTTTAAAACCATTTGACTACATTGTTGTATAGAACTAGAAGAGACAGATCCTAATATGATTATCCAAAATAGGGAGGCAGCTGCCCTGGACAAGACTGTGTGCATGTGTGTGCACATGTGGACTATATCCCCACTTCCACACCCATGTCTTTCCTTGAATTAAAGAGAACCAAGAAAAAAAGAGAGAACCAAGAGATACTTTAGCATCTTAGCTTCATCATTGTGGAAACAGCAGCTCAAGAAGGGAAGTGGCTTTCTTGAAGATCTGTGATCCAGGGCTGAAGGACTCTGACCTGCTTCTGCCCAAGAGCTGGGGCTTCCCACTGAGTCTGAGGTCCCTTGAATGAGGGAGCAGAGCACTGCCCAGCTCAACACCTCTTCCAGAGTCAGTTCACAGTTTAGGAATTTGACAGCAGTGTGATGTCTGAGAGCACCAGGCACCTCTGCCATAAAGTGAGGGCCTGTATACAGAAAGCCAAATTGAAATGGATTTTGGATTTTCTCTCGTTGTCCAAGAAGGTTCCCCTGTCCCTTGGTTTGGCCTCTCCCAGCCTCTCCAGAGCCAGAGGCTCCTTTGTGAGGATGCTTTGAAAGCCTTTCCCTCTCTGACTAGCCAGGGCCATTGCATACTCCACCAAACACTCGCCTCTCTCTTTGCCTCACTGTGTGTCAGACTTCAGGGTACAGAGTCATCTAGTCCTCATTCCTCTTGTAGGATTGTATATAGACATTAATATGTACTTTTCAGCCTGTAAAATTTAAGGATGAAAGCATCACAAATAAATCTATTTACCGTCTCCCCATGTTTATTATTATTGTCATTGTGTGCTTTTGTTTTTATTTTTTGAGACATGGTTGCCCATGTCTCAAAAAATGTTGCCCTCACAATGTTGCCCATGCTGGTCTTGAACTCATGAGGTCAAAGGATCCTCTGACTCAGCTTACAGGTAGGTGGGAGTAGAGGTATATATTGCCTTCTTGAGACAGATTTGTTTACATTTAAGAAATGTAAACCAGATCTGGGGAGATGGTTCTGTTGATAAAGTACTTGGTGTGCAAGCATGAAGACTTGAGTCTGGTGGTCAGCACTCATGTTAAAAAAAGCTTTGCTAGTGTCAGGCATGGGCACATGCCTTTAATCCCAGCTATTGGGAGGCAGAGGCAGCAGATTTCTTTGAGATCAGAATCGGCCCTGTTTACATGGTGAATCCCAGGCCTGCTGGGAAAAAAAAAAAAAAAAAAAAGAAAGACAAAAGTTTGCTCAGTAGTGTGCACCTGTGTTCCTACTGCTGGCAGGGGAGGCAGGGACAGGAGGTTCTCTGAGGCTGGCTGGCAGGGGAGGCAGGGACAGGAGGTTCTCTGAGGCTGGCTAGCCATTCTAGCCAAGTGAATGAGCTGCAGGTTCAATGAGAGAATGCATTAAAAAAGAAGGAGGAGTGAGAGCACTTATGGAAGACACCTAGTGTTGAGTGACATCTGTGTGCACACATGAAACACACACACACACACGCACATACACATACAGTATAAATGGTTGGGGCAGCACTCATCTGCAATCCTAGCATTTGGGAGGTGGAGACAGGAAGCTCAGAAGCTCAAAGCTCTCCTTGGCCTCATAACGATCTTGAGGCCAGCTTTGACCCTGTCTCAAAAGTACTTTTTTTAAAATTGAATAGTCATAATATCTTTATATAAAACACCAAATAACTAAGATACATATATAAATGCATATGAATACTAATTCACATGAAATACCAAATAGATTTAAGGAAGTACGACTTTAGCAGAAATGGGATATTTGGTCCACTATATCACAGTGCCAGCTACTGGGAGAAAAAGAGCACGCAGACCCCACGTTTGAATGACCCAAATTAGGTTTTTAATTTGGACTGGCCAGGACTCTCCCCAGGTCAGGATTGGGAGAGTACAGTCCCAACTCAGAGGGAGGTTAGGCTTATGAAGGAAAATACAATTTCTCAGTAATTTTTTTGTATGTGTGTATGAGAAATTCCAGTCAGACAATAAAAACTTGAGTTCCTGCCTGCTTCAGGATTAAAAAAGTCTAAGATAAGAAGTGGGTGGCTGCAGGCAATTGTAAAATGTTGACAAAAGATAAGGTAGATAGGTGGTCACATGTCAGAGATAACCAACTGGCTCTTCCTGGACTTGTTCGGGACTGGAGTTTGGCCATTAAGATGGAGTTGCTAAAACAAAATACATTTACCTAGGCAGTGGACACTGTCGCAATACAACTAACATGTATTTAGTGGGCTTTTCTACAAAAGACCCTTATAGAATCTTATGTAAAAATTTGAAACTTTGGAATTATATTCATAATTGAGTTGAGTACAAATTAAATTACTCAAATATTCTAAGGCATTAACTTTCTTTTTTTTTTCAGGATGCAAATAATTTGTTTATTGAAGGAAGTATAAATTGTTTTTAAGGATACCACACAACTTTTTTAACCTTCCAATACTGACTGAGGACTCATGTCTGTCCAAGAATCTTCCAAACCTTCAATGCTAGATGTGGACTACTGAGATACCCAGCTTGTGGACTAAACAGCTAAGGGGATGTCAGCCTTGTCAGAGTATAGACTGCCATTGTTGGACTACCTGGGCTGTATCATGGAGGCCAGTGCAGGATGATCGAGACAGAACATGTGCTTACTGGACTTCATTTGGGGGACCATGGGTGGGAAAGACCCCCATGTGGAACAAAAGTGCAGGATTGATGTTGTTTGGGATTGCCAAGGAGGAACCTTCAAGCACTTCCTTTAGGAAAACATGACATTTTTTAGGAAAAAAAATCCCCCAATTCAGGTGATATGTGTATGTATGTATGTATATATATTTATGTACATATATGACTATGTATATATATATATGTATATATACTGTAGCAATACAAGTTGGAGAGAACAACAACAAAAGAACTGAAAAAAAAGTCTGGAAGGACTCAGAAAAAGATGTGCAGGGACTCGGGTGGGATGGGGGGCATGGAAAGGGAAGTGATTTTAGATTTGATTGAGAAAAAGTTTAATAACAATAAAAATTTTATATAAAAAAGAAAAAATTAGTAAATAGACAGGTGCTTTTATAAAGTAACTTTTAAATGTTGATTTCCTGAAAACCAAAATTTGTCTTCACTTGTAATGGGATATTTTTGTAAATAAAAATACAAAAATACTTTTTTAAGAAATAAAAAATTCAGAGCTCCTTCTGTACTTCTCCCAGTTGCACCCCTCTCTCAGAAGTGAGTATTGCAGTGGTTGTTAATATTTTATGTGTATTCCACACTTATTCCATATCCATATACACATAAAACATAAACCTAAAAGATATCAACTCATATTATATGTTAATTAAATATCACATTTAGTATGAATATGATTCATGTTTCATGGAGAATTATAGAACATTTAATTTATATTGTATACATTTTAAACTGAATATGATTGACTTAAAATAAAATTATGTTTTCATTAATATAAGCCAATATTTATAAACTTACATGTAAGTATAACATTACCATTTGTACTGTATTAACACTTTTCTTATCATGATATAATTCTCCTTTTATTAAATACTATTGGATTAGTTATTTTTATCATTGCTATGACAAAATACCTGACAAGAAGTAACTTCAGGGAGGAAGAGTTGATTGTGACTCATAGTTTGAGAGCATTAGTCCATCATGTGGGGAAGGCGTGGCAGCAGGAGAGGGAGGCACCTGGCCGCATACACCCACAATCAGGAGGCAGAGAGAGATGAAAGCTGCTGCTCAGCTCACTTTGTCCTTTTAAGTTAGTTCAGGACCCCAGCCCATGGAACTGTGCCACCACAGTGAATGTGGGCTTTCTATGCAAACTAATCTAATGTAGAAGCCCCTCACAACTACATCCAGAGGTTTGTCTCTTTGGTGATCCCACATCCTGTCAAGCAGACAGTCATAAGTATAAATTTTAATATCTATTTCTATTCACTTTGGTGCATGGTGTCTTTCTTCACTCATTTGAACTGTTCCAGGATCTTCCATGGCAGGATTATGCCATTGTTGGTTTATGAAAATCCTATGGTTTGCATTGTACAGTTTGAAATTTCTCATAACTGTTAACAATGCTGCCCCATGCCTTCTGGCTGAAGTCTCCTGTGTATGTGTGGGAGGTACTTTAGGATAGATACACAAAAGAGAATATTAAATTTTTTTTATTAATTTTATTTATTTCTGTATGTGTATGAATGTACTGTCTGCATGCAAGTCTGTGCACCCGTGTCGTGCAACGCCGCGGAGTTCAGAAGAGGGTCTCGGATTCCCCTGGAACTGGAGTTCTCCTGGAATTGGAGCTTCAGACAGTTCTCAGCCGCCATGTGGGTGCTGGGGATCGAACCTGGGTCCTCTGTAAGAGCGGTCGGCGCTCTTAACCGCTAGGCTATTCTACCAAGTGTTGCCAAGTTGTTCTCTAAAGAGGCTGTGCTTAAACTCCTTTTCAGACTGCCAAAGAATGGGCCGTCCATACTTCTGTATCCCCACTTGCAGGGAGCCTTGTCTGTCTTCAAGTTCATTGCCAGATGGTCAGATATTAAATGACATTTCACTGGTGGTTTATATGTGTCTTCCTGACTATTCATAAAGTTGACAATCTATCATGTTTATTGACCCTCTGGGTCCCTTCTCTGTGTGATGTATTTTTATAGCTGTTGCCTATGTTTTATTTCTCTTGGGTTATTTATCTTTTCCTTATTAATTTTAAGAAGCTTTTAGTACTTTGTTTTTGGGAAATAGCAATACTTCTCCTGGGCTGTGACTTTTCTTTGAGTGTGGTTTATAGTGCCTTTTATTATGTAGAATTTTAAACAATTATTTGAGAATTTCATACATGCATGAAATTTGATCATATTACCTCTCATTCCTCTCCAGCTCCCCCTGGATCTCCCCCCACATCTCCACTTCTCCCTTTCACCATGTGGGTTTTGGGGATTGAACTCAGGTGGTCATGCTTGGTGATAGGTGTCTTCACCCTCTGAGTAATGTCACAGACCCTTGTCAGTGTTATCCTTCCATTATTTTCACTGTGCATCTTATTTAATAAGTCACCTGTGCACACACATATATGCATACACACATACAAGCACTGTTCTAGTCACATTCTCAGTGAACACACATGTTCACTGTCAGGATCCAAGCTAAGATCTATTTCAAGAGAGATTGCTGCTGCTATTAGAAGTGATTTAGTATAGGGATTTGGGAGCTGGTGCAGTTGTTACAAGGGCGGGAGGAGTGAGTCTAGGCTTGGCCTTTGGGAACGACCCCTGTGAGAAGATGGAGGCTGCTGCTCTGTGGCAGCATTGGCCATAGCCACAGCAAGGGAACTGAGGGATGAGAACTGACAATAGACCGTACCACTCGTGCGTCCTTGGGCACTGCCACCACACAGCTGCCTCTCTAAACCCTCATCTTCAGGACTGTGGTCAATGAAACCATTGTCTTTCAAATATATTCAGAATGCTAGCACAAAGGAGTCTGGGAATCTTAAAAAATATTTATTTGTGGGTACACATGTTTGTGTGTGGGGTTCAGGTGCACCTGCGTACATGAGAGAGTAGAGGGCAGAGGGACATCCTTCTTTCTTTAGTTTGGGACACTATCTCTTGCTGGACAATCTTCTCCACCCAGGCAAGCTTGCTGGTCGGTGAGCTTCCAGGGTTTCTCCTGTCTTGACCTTCCATCTTGACTACCCATTTGTGACCTTGAAGAGCTGGAATTACAGGCATCTGCCACCACGATCCGCTTTTTAAGTGGATACTAGGAATTTGAGTTCAGGTCCTTATGCTTGCAAGGCAAATGCTTTACCAATTAACCCACCTCCCCAGCCTTGGAAACTAGTGTTAATCTATTAAGGCTGAGAGAGCAGCAGTCAGAAGAAGGAAGCCTAGTTTCTGGAGAAGGAAAAGGATGTGGGGGATGTGGTTAGTGTTTACAAGCTCTGAGGGCTCCTCTTCCCTTTGGATGTTCCAACCAGAAACTAGCCATGGGCTGGCTCTGGGCAATGGCCTTCAGTGAGAGAAACTTCTGCATCGGGAGACAAAAGAAGAATAACATGGCTCTAACTAAATATATTTATGCTCTTTTTTTTTTAATTAATTTTATTTATTTCTGTATGTGTATGAATGTACTGCCTGCATGCAAGTCTGTGCACCCGTGTCGTGCTCTTGAGAAATGTTAACCTCAGGAATGTTCCTGTGGCTTTGATGCCAGTAGACAGTGGCTTCATTTACTTCACAGTGTTGCTGTCCTTAGCATTGTTGACATTTTGGACTGTGTAATACTTTTCTGGGTGAGGAACTGTCCTGTGCACATGGGATACTGTGCAGTGCCCTGGTTTCTGCTCAGTGGGTGACAGGGGCATCCCAGTTCCCATTCAAAAGTGTTATGAAAACCAGTATTTCCAAATGAGCCTTAGGAGATAGAGCAGCCATGGGTGAGAATCAGTGATGCAGTCAGTACACATACAGGATGTTTCATCTATAAAATAGTCTGTTACAAGTTTTTTGTGTGTATGCGTGTGAGGTATATGTGTGTGCATGCTTGTGTGTATGTGCACATGTATGTGTGAGTGCACATGCATGTTGTGTGTGGAGGCAGGATGTCAGTGTTAGATGTCTTCCTCAGTCATTCTTCACCTTCGTTTTTTTAAATGAACAATTTTATTTTCTCTTTTTTTAGTATGCAAATTTGATTTTGTCTTTAATACATGATAAAATTATATGTATGGCAAAGAATTGTTTTCAAAGAAATTGCTTTATTAGTATGTATATATTTGTTTTTACTGTTGAAAATGTTTTTTTAATTTCTTTTTTTTACTGTTATTAAACTTTTTTCATACATCATACATAATTTCTCAATCGAATTTAGTCACTTCCCTTTCCATGCTTCCCACCCTACCTGAGTTCCTGCCATATATGTCTTGCATCTTTTCTGAGTCTTTCCAGAGTTTTTTTCCAGTTCTTTTGTTGTTGTTGTTCTCTCTAACTTGTATTGCTTCAATATATATACATATATACATAATTATATACATACATAAATATATTCATACATACATACACATATCACCTGAATTGGAGAATTTTCTTTCTTTCTCTCTCTCTCTCTCTCTCTTTCTTTCTTTCTTTCTTTCTTTCTTTCTTTCTTTCTTTCTTTCTTTCTTTCTTTCTTTCTTTCTTTCCTTCCTTCCTTCCTTCCTTTCCTTCCTTCCTTCCTTCCTTCCTTCCTTCCTTCCTTCCTTCCTTTCTTTCTTTCTTTCTTTCTTTCTTTCTTTCTTTCTTTTGCTAAAAGAGGTCATGTTTTCCTTAAGGAAGTGTTTGAAGGTTCATCCTTGGCAAGCCCAAACAACCATCAATCTTGCCCTTGTGCTCCACACTGGGGTCTTTCCTTCCCGTGGTCCTCCAAATGAGGTCCAGTAAGCACACATCCTCTCTTGATCATGTACTGGCCTCCATGATACAGCCCGGGTAGTCCAACAATGGCAGTCTATACTCTGACAAGTCTGAAATCCCAGTAGCTGCTCAGTCCACAAGCTGTGTATCTCAGTAGTCCCCATATGAAATTGAAGGTTTGGAGGATTCTTAGAGAGACATGAGTCTTCAGTCCATATTGGAGGGTTAAAAAGCTGTGTCTCATGTCTCTGAAGAATGGCAAAAGCAGTGGCAGCCACAGAGTAGATGCACTTGCCAGTAAGAATTGAAGACAGGCCAAACAACAATGCTCTCTCTTTTTCCTTTTTGTCTTTTTACTAAGATCTCAAGTTTTATATCTGAAGTACAATTTCTCAGGCCTTATTGATGATTTATTTCTGGTTTTACTTTCCTTTTGGATGCTTAAGGCCACACAATTAGCCCAGATTAACCAAGGTTTTTGTTTTCTAAAGGTCAGTTGAGGATCTGATCCTCAGGGGTCACTCAGGGGTTTCTTTTGGGGGGGGAGGGTTGGAGCCTGTGCTGGATAGTTTTAGTGTCAACTTGACACACCTGGGTTGAGGGAGCCTCAACTGGGGAATTGGCTCCATTGGACTGGCCTGTGGCTACGTCTGTGGAGTATTGTCTTGATTGTTGAGCAGTGTGGGAGGGCCCAGCCCACAAGAGTGGTGCCACCCTTGGCAGGTTGTTGTGTACTGTATAAGAAGGCAGGCTGGGCATGAGCCAGGGGAGCAAGCCAGTGAACAGCATTCCTCCATGGCCTGTGCTTCAGCTCCTGCCTCCAGGTTCCTACCCTGAGTTCTTGCCTTGGTCTCCCTGAGTTATGAACTGTGACTCAGGAGATGTAAGCTGAATAAACCCTTTCCTCCCCAAGTTGGTGTTGGTCAGAGTGTTTTGTCACATCAATGGAAGACAAACTAGAACAGAGCCCCTGGATCCTTTCAGCTTTTTATTTACAAGTTCCATCTACTTGAGGACAAAATCAGGTCTTGCTATACCTTTTAGAAGCATGAGCAGACTTTCTTCTTTATAGACTGGACACTGGCTGAAGTCCCATTAGTGGATCTCCAAGACCTCCCTACACAGCAAGACTGGTGACCCACATTTGCAGGACATTTCAAGAGATGCCCCCATGTATAGTCCCCTAAGACTTGATTGACCCCTGAGGGCAAGGAACAAAGTTATCCCTTAAGTCCCTCAGCCAAATTGGTATGGGCATTAATTATGGTTGTTAAGAACCCAAAAAAGCTAAGTTACACCAGCCTGATACATTGTACCTATATTAAAATTGTATCTTCAATTTCAATTTCAAAAACAAACTCTATGTGATTTCCATACCATATTTCTTGATTCACATTTTTCCATTTAATTTTATGTTACTCTAAAAGATGCATACATACCCACCATCATATACAAAAAATCCAAAGTCTGAAAATAAATGGTAGGTTAGTTCCAGAACCTTTCTAGGGATTCACAATATAAGAGCTCAGTTGTTTTCAGATCATGAGGAATATAGCATTAATGTTGCTCAGTTTGCCTTACAACTAGGTACTTGGTGCTAGCATCCACAGATGAGGGATACCATTTGTCCATTTTGTTTTTCTGGGACTGTTTTACTTCACTTAACATAAAATCTTCTAGTTCCATCCATTTACCTGCAAATTTCATGATGTTATCTTTCTTTTTTTTTGTTGTTTTATTTATTTACTATATTTTTAAGGGATTCACAATATAAGAGCACAGTTGTTTTCAGATCACATTGACGTTACTCAGTTTGCCATACAATTAGGTAATTGGTGCTAGCATCCACAGATGAGGGATACCATTCGTTGTTTGTTTTTCTGGGACTGTGTTACTTCACTCAGCATGGTATCTTCTAGCTCTAGCCATTTACCTGCAAAACTCATGATGCCATCTTTCTTTACCGCTACATAGAACTCCATTGTGTAGATGTACCACATTTTCTCTATCCACTCATCAGTTGAGGGGCACTTGGGTTGGTTCCAGCTCCTTGCTATTGTGAAGAGAGCTGCAATAAACATAGCTGTGCATGTATCTCTGCAGTAAGATGAGTGTTGTGGGTACATGCCCAGGAGTGGTATGGCTGGGTCAGGTGGCAAGTTCATTCCAAGTCTTCCAAGCGTTCTCCACACTACTTTCCATAGTGGCTGCATGAGTTTACATTCCCACCAGCAGTGGATGAGTGTTCCCCTTTCCCCACAACCACTCCAGCATTTGGTATCATTTGTTCTCTTGATCCTAGCCAGCCTTATTGGAGTGAGATGATATCTTAAAGTGGTTTTGATTTGCATTTCCTTAATTATTAGCAATGTTGAATACTTAATTTTAAGATGTTTCTCAGCCATCTCTATTTTTTTCACTTGTGAAGTCTCTGTTCAGCTCTTTACTCCATCTTTTGAGTGAGTCATTTGTTTTCTTACTTTGTTTTTTGAGTAGTTTATATATTCTGGAAGTTAATGCTCTGTCAGATGTATCAGCAGTGAGAACAATTTATTTTCTAACAGGGAATCTTTCTAGTGCTTCATTCTGTATGTTCCTCTCAGATAATACCAGAGTTTTAGAAGTGGAAAACTTTGCCCTTTCTTGTCTCCTCCTGTTCAAATGCTTGCACCTGCTGATGGCCAGCATCCTCTTGGACCTGCAGTTATGCTCTATACACTCAAGCCTCAGCACATTTTGTGGTTTGGCCTTCTTTCAGAAAACTGGCTTTGTCTGTCCTCCATAGCTACTCTGCTCGGGATCATGGCACCATGTTCTTGGGTGTATAGGAAATCCTTGCCTTTCTGGGTCACTATGTGGGGCTGATGCTTGACCCTCTTCTTACAGAAATACATTCTGGTTTTAGATACACTGACCATCTTTGCTGCAGAGCTATCATACAAGATGAAACAAGAGACCTGGCATCCAGAATCACAGCCTCAAGCTGCTGATGTCTCACCTTAGTTTTTGAGACACGGTCTCTCACGGAACCTGGAGCTCACTGATTTGCTTAGACCAGCTGACTTTGCTTCTCCAAGTGCTGGGATTACAGGTTCATGCCACCACATGGATTTGTATGTAGGTGCTATGGATCTGAACTTGGGTCCTCATGCTTTTGTGGGGTACATTTCACTCACTGAGCCATCTCCTCAGCCTCTTGTCTCTGGCATTTAAAGCATCAAAGTACCCGGCCATAAATTATGGCACATCTACAAGGTAGGTTTTTTGTTTGTTTATTTTGTTTTTCCTGTTTATATCTCAATTTATTCAAGTCATAGAAAACTCCTTTAGGCAGCAGGACAAAAATAGGTCTGTAAACATGACGCCTTCCTTTCCTTCCTGTCCCTTCTTCGAGGAGCTTCCTGCAACAGGACAGGATGCAGAATTCTAGTTGGCAAATCAGCAGTGATGTGGCATAAGAGGGTTTGTGCTGTGTCAGGGCCAGGGAGTGACTCTTTTTCTGTGTAGGGGCACTGGCTAGATCAGCCACTATGTCATGACTGGGTCACTGAGTTCCATTTGCTAGTGAACTCTCTGGCAGTGGTGCGGACCCTCGTGGGTCAGGCTTCTGGGCAGCAGACAGGCAGGTGGGGAAAGCAGGTGTAGGCTCTCAAGAGCTCTGTATTGCTGGGCATGAGCCATGGCAGGTGGACAGATAGAGTGTGGCCAGGCAAGGGGGTGCAACATGCAGTGTCCATGCCCATGCCAGTGGCCTGAGGCCTTTCCCTGCAGAATCTGGGCATGGCCACTTGGGAAGCTCTGGGCTCTTTCAGTTCTTGAAGGGGTTGTGGGTTTCCTCTATCTGTTCCTTCTCAGTGGCCAGCAGTTCCCCATCTGTCTCCTGCAGAGAGTGGCATGCAGACTCCCCCTCCACGTGTTGCTTCTTCTCTGCCCTAGTGTTCAGGAGCAAGAACACATTGGATGCTGACCAGAAGCAGGAAAACCAGGACCAGTGTGTCCTGGGTCTGGTGACAAAGGCCGGGTCTCCTGCCCTTGCTGTACACTCAGCTGGCTGGAGACACTGCTTCACTTGGGAGACACTGCAGTTTCCAGTCTGGGATCACAGGGACACTGGTGCTCACACTAGTAAGGCCTCTGGCAGTCTGGCCCATGCTATCCCAGGGGACACTCTTCACTGCAGTTGGATCCCGTCCAGCCAGCATCACAGCAGCAGCCAGTCTCTGTGTGGAGTCCATGCTGGCTGCAGTTAGAGGGGGTGCAGTCCAGCTCATTGCACGCTGCACCCCTGTGCACTCAACAGTGGCTGTCCGCACAGTTCCCATGGCCGTTAGAGTCAGGTGGTTGGCAGTGGGGCTCATGCACACATCTTACAGTGGTGACAGCACCATAGGTTGTCCTGGCAGGGATCCCAGGGGCAACTGGCCAGGGCCTCACTGAGCATAATGAAAATTGGCAGAACCACTTTCATCTAGGTTGATAGTGTTGACCACTGGTCCTAGCAGGAACTCCACCATCTCCCACAGGTTGATGCAGAGCTGCTCTGTCTGTCCATCTGCATGGAACAGTACCAGCTGCCCCTTATGGTCGTGCTCTACTGCTGTCTTGGCCAACACCACGTTCACAGATTTGCTGAAGGAGCCTGTCTCCTGTGTCTCATCACACTCGCTGGCCTGGCTCTAATTGATGTAGACACTTCCATTGTGGATGAGCCACAACTTTACAGAATGTGCAAACATGTATTAAGATATTCTTAGTATGTCTCTAACTTGTAAAAGGTACATTTCACAGAAAAATTCCAGTTTTTAAAAAATTTATTTTGTTAATTAACATGTATATAGCTGTAAGGTACAGTACAGTATTTTGATACATATATGTTATGGAATGATCCAATCATGCTAATTATCATACTTTCAACTCAAATATTAATAATTTCATGTTTTATTGGTATATATTCTTTGTGTACAGGGTTTCATAAAGACAATCTTGTGTGTTTTGATTGTATTCAGCCCCGTACCTCACCTTTATCACTTTGCCACCCCCCCATTAATCACCTTCCTTCTCCATTTCCCTTGTGTCATGTCAAACATATATCTATGTATATATATACATATATATGCATATATATGTATATATATGTATATATATATAAAACCATATATATATAAATAAAACCATATATATGTATATATATGTATATATACATATATATATGTATATACACACACATATATATATATATATATATATATATGGTTTTATGCATATATAAAAATCTGGGATCTACAAATAAGAATGACATTTATCTTTCTGACTTTGGCTTATTTCACTCAATATGATGAACACCAATTGTACTCATTTTCAACAGATAGTATAACTCCATTCTTTTTTTTATGGCTGTGTATATACACCAACTTTTCTTTATCTACTCATCTGTAGATGTACATATAGGCTGAGCCCATAACATAACTACTATGAATAGTGCAGCAGTAAACACTGCTGTTCAGGCACCTCTGTGGTACACTGACTTAGAGTATTGCAGGTATGTCTTAGTTTCTTCTCCTTTTGCTATGATAAAATACCTCTATCATTGAAGGGAAATCAAGGAATTTGGGGCAATGGTCACATCATACCCCAGTCAAGAGCAATGAATGCATGTGTGCATGTTTAATGCTTAGCTTGCCTTCCACATCTTGCAGAGTTCAGGATCCTCTGCCTAGGGAATGGTGGCACCCATAGTGGGGAGGATCGTCCCACTTTAATTACCATAATCAAGATAGTCCCCCCCAGACATGCTCATAAGCCAACCTGTGGGATCTAGAGAATCATTGAGACTATTCACAGGTGATTTTTCATTGTGTCAGGGCAACATTAACCATTCCCAGCAATATACTTGGGAGTGTTATGGAAGGTCATATGGTGAGTTCTATTTCAGGTTTTTGAGGACCCTCCATACCAATTTTCATGGTGAGTGAACTAACTCACACTATCTGTGGTTTAATTTTCTTCTTTTATTTTCTTCTATATATACAATTTAATTAAAAAAATCTGTGTCATATATACACATATATAATATTTCAGCAGTTGCTGTGGTCACTGAGGAAAGAATAGGAGAGACTTCCACTTATGAAACATCTGCTCTTCCCCAGGCATCGTGCCATAGACTGCTCATCCTTTCCACTTTCATCCACCTGAATGTGCCCTGTGATGGCATCTGAATGGCCTGTGGGCAGCTGGCAGAGCTGGATTCAGTCCTGATGTGAGCACCTGCCTGGTCTTGGCTAAGTTACTTAATCTCTGCAAATTTATAGCTCTTCCCTTATAAATTGGAGCTAACCACTCAGTATGGCTGCAAGGGTCAACAGGGTGACTTACAGATTATCTGACCATGTTTGTCCTGTAGTTTGCTCTGAGTGGGCTGTGTTCTTTCTTTTTTTACCTTGGACACCATTGCAGTCTTGCACATGGTGATGGTCCTGTTGCTGCCGCTCTATTCTGTGTTTCTTAGGAAGAGACATTGGGTCAGAAGGAAAGGACTGCTCCTTCAAGCACAAGGGACACTGTGAGTAGCGCCAGGAGCCCAGGGCTTTGGCGTAGCTAGCTTTTCCTTCTTCTTGACAGGGCTGCTGACAGGCCCTTTAGCAGCACAAAGGCTAATTACTCGCCAGGAGTGAAAGAAAATGCGTTGTCTGGTTGCTCTGATGTTCCCCACTGCAATCAATCACAGCCGTGGACCCTGGCTTCACTTGATTTAATAAAGATGTTCAAAAAAAGAAAAAAAGTTTTCCTTGATTTTCTTGAAGATTTTTTCTTTTTAAAATTTTATTTTATTTTTATTTTCTGTGTATGACTGTATGTATGACTGCATGGGTATAAGTGCACCCATATTGTGCAATGCCTGGGGAGGTCAGAAGAGGGTGTCAGATTTCCTGGAACTGGAGTTATGGACAGTTGTTAGCCACCATGTGGGTGCTGGGAATTGAACCTGAGTCCTCTGAAAGAACAGTCAGTGCTCTTAACCACTGAGCTATCTCTCCAGTCCCCCTTTGAGACAGGGTCTTTCCTGGAACCTGGAGCTAGGATGGTGACAAGCAAGGGCCAGAGATCCCAGTCTTTGCCCCCTACAGCACTGGGGTCATAGGTACTCATGCCTGTCTCTTTACATGGGTGTTTGAGTTCTGCACTCAGATCTCATGTTTGCACAGCAAACATTCTTATCCACTGAGCCACCTCCCCTCCCCTCAGTGAAGACTCTTCACTGGATGAAACCAGCCGAGCAATTGACACCTAGTACTTTGGAGACCATTGCCAACAATCTTGCTTGGTTCCCACTTCTCTGGTGTCTCCTAGGTCACCCGCCCCCTTCCCTCCCACCCCAATCCCTCAGTGCCAGTTGTTGCTTCTGGTTCCTCAAATGAGGATCTTCTCCTGACAGATTCTTTCGGCCACTTGTGCTGTCCTGTTTCTGATCTTTGCTGAAATAACTTTGCAATTGTCCACTGGTCTCTGCACAGCTGTGGGGGACTGATGATCCACTCGCTCCTTCGGAGATGAAGTCTGCATGGCCAGGCAGGAGCCTCAGAGATTCGGAATGCAAGGACAAAGCAGAGTGGAAGAGCTTAAAGCTCTGAGGTGGAGCCTTTTGTTTACCATAAAAGCCAGGAGGGCTTCCAGTTAAGATCCTGTGTGCGAATAGGGTTGAACTTTTCCTCTCACTCTGGCTAATATTGGGGGGGGGGCAGGCTCCTTTAAAAAAATTCACTGGGGTTGGAGAGATGTCTCAGTGTTTAGGAGCACTGGTTGCAGCTAAAGACCAAAGTAACTCTAGTTCCAGGGGATCCGATGCTGCTTTCTGGCTCCTTCAGACATTGCATGACATAGGTACATGCAGGCAAAACATGCAGGCAAAACACTCATACCAATAAACAAAAATGAATCGAAAAATTTAATTCATAATTCATGATGCTTTTAAATTACAAACCCCTGTTCTCGGACGTCAGCAAGGTAGTAGGACATAATTTGAATGTTTGATTTCCTTCCCTCCTCCTTTTATTTTCTTCCTTCCCTCTTCCTGCTATTGTTGCCCATTTTCTGGAGTACCATGTGATATTTGGAAAGATTGTTTGAAAGATTCAGTCATCTTAGTCCATCTTCCCGTGGATCCGCACTGGAAAGGCCCTTGCAGGAAGCAGCCCCCTTTGTTCTACGGCAACCCTGAATCCTTTGCATCTGTTAGTGGTCTCAGAAGCCAGGCCCCACTCTCTGATCAGGCGGGGCCCCATCCTCATGCCGCAACTATTGAATATCATTGCCAAGTAAAACTTGTACATATATATATATATATATATATATTTAAGGTACACAACTTGATGTTTTGATATATGCATACATTGTAAGGTGATTACTGCAATCAAGCTAATTAGCATACCTACAACTCAGTTATTTCTCTACTTGCTCCCTCCCTTCCTTCTTTCTGTCCTTTCTTCACTCTCTTCTTTCTCTCTCATCATTCTCCTTCTCCCTCCTCTCTATCCCACTTCTTTTCCCCTCTCCCTCCTCCCTTTGCCTTCTTCTTTTCCTCCTCCTCCCCCCCGACCCCTCAACACTTAAATATGTCCAGTGCCATATCTGTTAACATGGTTAAATGCACATTAGATCCCTGGGGCTTATCCTGCATAGCTGTAACTTCTTTAGGATGACATCTCCCTCTACTCTCAGCCCCTGACAACCATTGCTACACTCTCTGCTTCTGTTATTATTTATTTATTTTTATTTTATGTGTATGAGTGTATTGCCTGCCTGTGTAAGTGCACCCATCATGCAGTGCCCACGGAGGATAGAAGAGGGCATTGGGTCCTCTGGGGCTGCAGGTATAGCTGGTTACTAGCTGCCATGCGGATGCTGGAATCTGAATCTGGGTCCTCTGCAAGAGAAGCCAGTGTTCTTTACCCCTGAGCCATCTCTCTAGCACCCCCCACCCCCTCAAACTTTTTAGGTTTCTATGTGATAATGCTGCCTGGAGATTCCAGACTTCCATGTGAGTGGAAGTGGGTAACTAGAAAATTCTTTTTTATCCTAAACATAGTGTCTCTAACATACAGAGGAGCATGGCTAAGCCTGTGTTCCTAGCCCCTTGGGCTCTGCCTGGTGCCCCCACCTCACTCGCCGTCTGGCCCTTTGTCTTCTATGTGGGGCTCTGAGGGCCTCTGCCCACCCCAGCTTCTTGGCTGGCCAGGTTTAAAGTCATCTCAAATCAATTCATTCTACTGATGTTAATGACCAGTAACGGCTTTATTATTGCCATCATTATCATTATTTACTTTTACTAGGAACTAGTACATTTCAACAGAGGACTTTCTAGGACCAGAGCCTGAGGTCCCTATGCCCAGATATTCTAATTAAATTGATCCTAAGAGAGCCTAGGGGAAATAACAGTTCTACAAATGCTCTCCAGTTGACTCTAAACTACTGCTGTTCTTGGAAATGTTGGTCTAATCATGAAGGATGGCTTCTCAAAGGACCCTGGTCTTCTGGGGCTGCCAGAGGGACTTGATGCAGTGGCTGCCTCTATCCTTCTTAAGGTAGAGCATTTAATGGCTTTCTACTGCATCTCTGTGTGGGGTGGAAAGAAGTCTGGGAGGAGGTTGAATGACTTTTAACTGAGCAGAGGTGGGTAATAATAACAGCAGGATTGTTTCAGACAGTCTAATTCTCTTTCATCTGAGAACAAAGTTCCAAGAAACTCCTCCAGGTGAGAACTCAGAGCTCTTAAGCGGACGTGTGTGTGTGTGTGTGTGTGTGTGTGTGTGTGTGTGT
>VZQC01011226.1:70393-101113 GCA_009823505.1 Rhizomys pruinosus | reverse complement strand
CAGAAGGCTTTTGAACGAGTACATTTCCTTCTGGTTTTTCATGCCATCTAAGCATTATTCATCTCTCCTCTCTCTCCTCCTGTATAGCCTAAAAAAGAAGTGTTTTGCCAATGGCCCTACAAGGTAACTGATTACCAGACAGGAGATTCAGACTCACATTGGGCTGTTTTTGAGCCTCTCACTCTTTCCACTGCAGCCAAACCTGGACCTCCCTTTTTCAGTGGAGATGTGCAAGGTTTTTAGAACTTCCAATGGCCTGACTCTTGCTAAGTGCCCTGTCTTTGACACCTTTTAGCAGGGATCACACTTAAATCTGTATTCCTAAGATGTCATTATTGGCTTCATGATTTCTTATGGGAGCTGAATAGCCTATGGTCCCCTGAGAAATTAAGGCCACCTTGAAAGCTTGCAACAGGTGTTCTCCTGTCTTTTCCAAAGACAGTTTTCCTGACCTGACTGTGAACTAGCTTTCTGGATGCAGTAGTCCAGCTACTTTTACCTGATGTCAACCTCTGGTCTCCACATGCACCTGCTTGACTGAACACACCAGCACACGTGCACGTACATACCTGCATATTCCACACATATGCTAAATTAAAATAAAAAAATTTAATAACTACAAATCTCATGAATGTTGGCCACAACATTAGTGACCAGCAGATCAAGTTACCAACTATTTACAAAATACCTATGGTGCTAGAGATGGAAGACACATGGTGTTTATGAGTGTGTACACCAGTTACTTATGAAACAGAGTCAAAAATTATAATGCAGTGTGATAAATGTTTTGATAATGACTAGTCCTGGAAAATTTGCAGGTTATAGGAGACACTCAGCCAAGGCAGAGAATAAAATGGATGTCCTGAGTACCTGGAGTAGGTAACAGTAGAGTTGAATACTGCAACAAGAATTGAAGATACCTATTGACCAGGTAGGCATGAGGAAGAGACATCCCAGGGAGGGCTACATGCAGGCACAAACATCCACAGACCAAGATACTTCTTTTTTGTATGTAGCACTTTGACCTCCTTTTCTTTTTCTTCTAGAGAAATCTCACACTGGGTGTATTTTCTTTTATATCAAAGAAGCTGCTAGTTATGGACCCATCAGCAGAATGTTTTTTTCTCTTCTACTTGTCCCACAGAATCACTTAGAATTCTGTGCTTGCTCTTCTGGGAGAAAGTTACACAGCCTTCACTGTATCCAGTGGGAAATATATTTTTTACCCATGGCAGAAAATCTGTTTAATCATTTGCACATAATAGAGCATATGCTGGCGCAGGGCTGCAAGGTGACTTGATAAAGGCAGAGAAAATCACTTGGCACCGGTTCAGGTGATGAATGTATCAGGCAGGTCTTCGCCTGGGGAAAGAATATGGATTCAAGTGTCCTCAGGTCGGAGGAAATCTTCCCCAACCAAGTGCTGTGGCAGTTATTATGGAGGTTGTGCTGGGAAGGCACACTTCTTGCTTAATGAAACATTGAAAAGGGCAACGTGTCTGCCCTAGTTTCCTCTAAAGATGAATAGAGAAGGAACCAATGTTATCTTTATCTGACCAGATCAGTTAAAAAAATCATGAAGCTATAAAAAAATCTCTTTGGTATATGGAAATTCCACATATTGGTCCACATAGCAACATTTCCTGTCACTTTTCCCAGCCTCTTTGCATGCTGCACCTATAAGAGTCCTTGTTAAAAATGTATGTGTGAAAGCATAATTAATGCCTTCAGCAGGTGACCTTGAAGGACCATTTCTTGTGTGGGTCTGCCCAGGAGCAATCCATTGTGCAGAATTCCACAAAGCAGAAGGGTTGGGGAGGTCAAGGAACTCACCAAAGGCTCACTGACAGTCATAACCAGTCAAATCCCCAGTAGGGATTTGAACTCTGGTTTCTCTGATTCAGACTGCAAAGACTTTTCTGAGCACTACTTTGTTAACCCTCATGAATCTAGGGTATAATTGTTGATTTTGTTTTCTTGTATGTGAGGTGGTAGTGTTCTCTCTCTCTCTCTCTCTCTCTCTCTCCCATGGAAGCAGAAGGTGATGTGGGGTACCTTCTGTCTTTTTTCTAGTACTCTCTGCCTTTTTCTTTTTTCTTTTTCCTTTCCTCCATTTATTATAGAAAGGGTCATTTCCTGAACTTGGAGCTAACTGATGTGTTAGACTGTGGGGAATGGGTGTGGTGACAGTCCTAAGAGGCACCCGAGACTTTAGCAAATTTTGTTTTTTTTATGACTAACACCTGAGTCTTATGATTAACACCTGATTCCCTCCTACCCCAAGTAAATTCAGTGCTCACCGTTTTTTGGGAAAGCTGTTGCAGGTCCACCCTGTAGACAAGATCAGGCCAGATGATACCAATAGACTGAGGCCACAGCAACCTGGGCTGGGAAGTGGATAAATAGAGGGACTTTCTTAGATAGAGGGACTCTCTACTTTCTAGTCTTAGGAGAGAAGGAGCAGAAGCTTGCTTGCCTGAGGAGGGAGAAGGCTTGGAGAAGGGAGGAAGCTTGGAGGGCAAAGACCTGAGCTTCGAGGGAGAAGCTGGAGAAGGAGAAAAGATGTGCCTGACTAAACTGTTCTGACAAGACCTGCCTGCCTGAATAAACCGCTTTGAGATGAACGAGCGAGAGGTGCTTTGTTGCTGAGGCTTCATACAAGTGTTTCCTACAATTGTGCAAGTGTTTCATACAAGTGTGGCCCATTACGGGGATGCGGAGCGGGACAGCCACGCTCCGCCCAGAGCCCCCGGAACTTCAGCCAAGTCTTATGCGCGGCCTCGGGCTCTGAGTGTGCTGGGGCTGCTGGCCGGGTGAGGTGGCGATGAATGGCTTCAGCATGGAGGAAGACAGCCGCGAGGGGCCTTGAGCGAGTGCAGAAAAACATCTCGCAAAAAAGGCTCAAGCTGGATAAACCGCAGCGTAAGGTACCTGTACATTTAAGTGAGACTTAACGCTATAAACATTTGAGACTTTGAGAATGCAGAAACTTCAACAAAGCTGAGAGAGCTGCAGAGACTTCAACAAAGCTGCAGAAACTTCAACAAAGCAGCCTACTTACTTCCACAGACTTTGAAACTGAAAATTTCTTAAAGGGGCCTCGGTGCTGCGGGCTCGGCGTGAATCCAGAACACGCCGAGCTGGCCCGGGCACTGATCAGACAGACCCAGAGCAAAAACCAGCCGTTCGACTGAAACTTGGCGAAGGAAGCGCAGGGTGCGCAGAAGATGCGAAGGAAGCACGGGGCATGCAGGAGATAACGTTGGCGGCCAGCAGCCTACAGGCGAGGAGGCGGAGCAGCCCCGCCGAGGCGGCGGTCCGGGCTTTCTTGTGGCGGAGGCTGAACTTGGAGTTGGGGACTGGGGCACCGCCGTGCATGGGAAAAGGGGGAAAGTAAAGCCGGGAAAAGGGGGAAAGTAAAGCCCAGCAAAGGGGGAAAGTAAAGCCCAGAAACGGGGGAACAGTTAAAGCCCGGACAAGGGGGAACAGTTAAAGCCGGGAAAGGGGGAAAGTAAAGCCTGGAAAAAGGGGAAAGTAAAGCTGCGAAAAGGGGAAATTAAAGCCCGGAAAAGTGGGCCAATAAGGTTCCCTGGAAATGGGGACAATCCTCGGTGCCGCAGGCTCGGCATGAATCCAGAAACCGCCGAGCTGTGCCTGGGCATTGATAAGGCTCCCCGGAAATGGGGACAATAAAGCTCCCCAGAAATGGGGACAATAAGGCTCCCCAGAAAAGGGGGACAATCCACAGGCTCGGTGTGAATCCAGAACCCGCCGAGCTGGCCCAATAAGAGCTGGCCCAATAAGGCCCCCCGGGAGGGGGCCCCGTAACGATCCACTGAGGGGGAACAAAAACAAATTACTAAAATAATAAAGAAAGGGAGATGTGGGGAGTGGGTGTGGCGACAGTCCTAAAAGGCACCCGAGACTTTAGCAAAGTCTTATGACTAACACCTGAATCTTATGATTAACACCTGATCCCTCCTACCTCAAAGTAAAGTCACGTTCACTGTTTGAGCTGTGCAGGTGCACCCTGTATACAAGATCAGGCCAGATGCTACCAATAGACTAAGGCCACGCAACTTGGGCTGGGAAGGTGGATAACTAGAGGGACTTTCTAGATAGAGGGACTCTCTCCTTTCTGGTCTTAGGAGAGAAGCTTGCTTGCCTGAGAAGGGAGAAGGCTTGGAGAAGGGAGAATGCTTAGATGGAAAGACCTGAGGCTTAGAGGGAGAAGTTTGGAGAAGGAGAAAAAGATGTGCCTGAATAACCCGTTCTGACAAGACTGCCTGCCTGAATAAAAAACCGCTTTGAGAAGAACGAGCGAGAGGTGCTTTGTTGCTTCGGCTTCATACAAGTGTTTCCTACAAGTGTGCAAGTGTTTCATACATTAGACTAGGTGGTCAGTGAGCCCTCGGGCTTCTCTTGCCTCCTCCTCCCATTGCTGAGCTCACAGGCCATGTTGCCAACACCATGGGTTTATATAATATATATATATTATATATATATATCTATATATATATTAAATATGGGTACTAAGGACCCAAACTTACTTCATTCACTGTGCCATCTCACCAGCCATTGATTTTCAATAATAAGCTTCTTTTACTAAAAAGAAGAGGAACATGGTATTGGAAGGTTCTAGGCATTGTGGCTTCCTTAACATTATAATGACCTCTATAACACAGACTTCAAACTTCTCTACCTATATTTCCATCTATGAGTTGTACAGTATAACTCTGATTCAACAATTCTCTCCACTCTGAGAGATCCTCTCCTCATTTTTCAGTCCAAACTTGAGTATTTGGTTACCTGCTTTATGTTTTATTGATTATAGTTTTCTAATATTTTATTTATGTTCTATTTTAGTGTATGAGTCTATTGCATGCACGTGTTATAAGTGAAACCCAGTTGGCATTGACCATAGATGTAGGAAGAAGGTGTTGGATACCCTGGAATTGGAGTTTGCGAGGGTGCTGGGCACTCCTTAAAAACATGAGGAATCTCTCCAGCCTCTGATTCCAGTTTTAAACTGCCTTCTGCCCATCTTAATAAATGACAACTTAATTGGGTTCTAAGACCAAGAACAAAAAGACCTTGCTCTTTTCTGTCTCTCTGATCTGGAATGTTGAGTTGGTTAGATTAAGGAAACACATGTATAATCCAACTGCCTCTCACCCCCTTGCTGATACTCCCAGTGTGGGCTTCCGTCAGCTCCCACGTGTGCTGTGGGATAGCCCTAGGACTGTGCTGTCTCCACTGGCGTCAGCTTAGTCCACCATTCCGTACTCAATAGCTATAGCAAACCTTTTTCCCATGGATAGGGATCATGTGTTCTTTGTCTAGACCTCTCTGATTTCTTCCTTTCTATTTGATATCAAAATCCTTGCCATGAGCCTTCCATGTCATTTCAAATTTTATTTACTTGTTTAATTTGTGTGTCCTATGTATGAGATGCATGTGCGTGCATGTGTGTGTGTTGTGTGGTGTGTGTGTGTGTGTATAATATGAGTATGGAGGCCAGAGGGGACAAATCTTAGCTGTTGCTTCTCAGGAGCTGCCATCTTGTTTTTTCAGGCAAGGTCGCTCATTGGCCTGGAATATGCTGAGTGGCTAGGCTGGCTGGCCTGGTGANTCTTCTTCTTCTTCTTCTTCTTCTTCTTCTTCTTCTTCTTCTTCTTCTTCTTCTTCTTCTTCTTCTTCTTCTTCTTCTTTTTTGTCTTTTCGAGACAGGTTCTCCCTGTAGCCCCAGCTGTCCTGGAACTCACTCTGTAGACCAGGCTGGCCTTGAACTCACAAAGATCCGCCTGCCTCTGCCTCTGCCTCTGCCTCTGCCTCCCAAGTGCTGGGACTAAAGGCATGCACCACCAAGCCCGGTTCCCCTACTTCCTTTCTAGGAAGGAAGGTTCACCGTCACCAAGCCGAGCTGTAGTGATCTTTTTCAAGCTGATACAGCTGAACACATGAAGATGGTGTGGGCTTGGCAGAGAGGATAGTGCTGTACAACAAAGTCTCATGAGACATCTGTGTAGTTGCTCATATTATTCTTTATTTCCAAGATATGAGTGACTTTAAGGACATTTTTTGTTTCAAATCTTTTATTAATTGAATTTTTGTGGATTTCACACAATACTTTTTTATAAATTTTATTTATTTTTGTATGTGTATGAACGTACTGTCTGCATGTACGTCTGTGCACCCGTGTCGTGCAATGCCGCGGAGGTCAGAAGAGGGCATCGGGCTCCCCTGGAACTGGAGTTCTCCTGGAATTGGAGTTTCAGATGGTTCTCAGCCACCATGTGGGTGCTGGGTATCGAACCCAGGTCCTCTGCAAGAGCAGTCAGTGATCTTAACCGCTAGGCTATCTCTCCAGCCCCACACAATACATTCTTTTACCATAGATTCCTTCCTTTATGTGTGCTCCTCTCAGAGCCCTCCCACCAATTTCATGTACTCTGTCATATATGTTAAGGCCTATGGAGTCAGCTTTATATCCCTAAATGTCTTTTGGTGTCAGAGCCTAATTAACCTGTCTAGCATCACACCCGTAAAAACACCTAGCTCTCCCTTTCCCAGTTGTTCTCAGTGGCCAGTAGTTCCCCAACTAAAGGCTGGGGATTTTTGCCTTCTTCTCCACTTCTATGCCGGGTTTGTTTGGACCCAGCTTGGGTGGGTCTTGCATATGCTGTAACCATTGCAGCAAGTTTATATGAGGAACTTCTCAGCTGTCTGGAAAACTGTTTCCTAGTGGTTATGAACCATCTTTGGTTCTTAGAATCTTTCTGTCCCTCTTCCTTAATGGTTTCTGCTCTTTGGGGGGGCAGAGGTTTGATCTAGGTCCCTATTCAGGGCCAAGGGCTCTGCAGCCTCTTGGTCTGTGCACATTGGCTACTTGTGTCTTTTAGGTTAATGACTGTCTGTTGCATGAGGAGGCTTTGCTGGTGTGAGTTGAGAGGAGAGTTAATATTCTCTCCCCTACCCTGTTCCACTGTGTTCCCTGAGCCCAAGGTATAGAAGTTGTATTGTAAAAAAAAAAAGTTGCATTGTAGATGTGTCACGTAGGGGTTGGCATGCCATAGACACCTTTTCTCTGTATTTGACCAGTTCTGGGACTTTGTAATAATCTCCATCTGTTGAGAAAAGAAACTCTTTTGATTAGTGATGAGAAGTACACTTGTCTCTAAATATAAGGATGTATATTTAGAATACTGTAAGAAAGTATGTTGGTATAGGGATGTGACAAAGTAGATTGTTCCCTATGATCTATGTTATTCTAGTCATGCGTATTTGGTTATATTTACAGTACCACACATGGGCTCTTTCCCATTGAGGAGACCTCACTTCCAATTAGACAGCCATTGCTCACTCCTGAGATGAAAGTGCCACTACTGCAGAGATTATTTGCTGGGCCAATAATTGTTGTGATTCATAGACTTTGTAGCTGGATGGAATCATTGATTGGTTTTCTCGCTTGGCAGTTTGTATACTATCTTCTGATATGAAAGCAGAGGAAGCTTCGAGATCAGTTTCTGCTTGATTGCTTCAAGTCTTATGTCTGAAGTATGTCTTACCTTCACATTCTGGGAGGCAGTCAAGGGCAGTGGCCTGTGTTATTTTGGACTACTCTGACCAAAAATTCGAAGGGGGGAGGGTTTCCCTTGTCTGGCACCGTGTTTTGTTATACAGCTTTTAGCTAATCACATGCATTCTATGTATATTTTATGTATGTTTTCAGAAGGCTTTTTTTTTTGTCTTTTTCAAGACAGGGTCTCCCTGTAGCCCCAGGCTGTCTTGGAACTCACTCTGTAGACCAGGCTGGCCTTGAACTCACAAAGATCCACCTGCCTCTGCCTCCCAAGTGCTAGGATTAAAGGCGTGCGCCACCACGCCCAGCCAGAAGGCTTTTGAACGAGTACATTTCCTTCTGGTTTTTCATGCCATCTAAGCATTATTCATCTCTCCTCTCTCTCCTCCTGTATAGCCTAAAAAAGAAGTGTTTTGCCAATGGCCCTACAAGGTAACTGATTACCAGACAGGAGATTCAGACTCACATTGGGCTGTTTTTGAGCCTCTCACTCTTTCCACTGCAGCCAAACCTGGACCTCCCTTTTTCAGTGGAGATGTGCAAGGTTTATAGAACTTCCAATGGCCTGACTCTTGCTAAGTGCCCTGTCTTTGACACCTTTTAGCAGGGATCACACTTAAATCTGTATTCCTAAGATGTCATTATTGGCTTCATGATTTCTTATGGGAGCTGAATAGCCTATGGTCCCCTGAGAAATTAAAGCCACCTTGAAAGCTTGCAACAGGTGTTCTCCTGTCTTTTCCAAAGAAGGTTTTCCTGACCTGACTGTGAACTAGCTTTCTGGATGCAGTAGTCCAGCCACTTTTACCTGATGTCAACCTCTGGTCTCCACATGCACCTGCTTGACTGAACACACCAGCACACGTGCACGTACATACCTGCATATTCCACACATATGCTAAATTAAAATAAAAAAATTTAATAACTACAAATCTCATGAATGTTGGCCACAACATTAGTGACCAGCAGATCAAGTTACCAAGTATTTACAAAATACCTATGGTGCTAGAGATGGAAGACACATGGTGTTTATGAGTGTATACACCAGTTACTATGAAACAGAGTCAAAAATTATAATGCAGTGTGATAAATGTTTTGATAATGACTAGTCCTGGAAAATTTGCAGGTTATAGGAGACACTCAGCCAAGGCAGAGAATAAAATGGATGTCCTGATTATCTGGAGTAGGTAACAGTAGAGTTGAATACTGCAACAAGAATTGAAGATACCTAGTGACCAGGTAGGCATGAGGAAGAGACATCCCAGGGAGGGCTACATGCAGGCACAAACATCCACAGACCAAGATACTTCTTTTTTGTATGTAGCACTTTGACCTCCTTTTCTTTTTCTTCTAGAGAAATCTCACACTGGGTGTATTTTCTTTTATACCAAAGAAGCTGCTAGTTATGGACCCATCAGCAGAATGTTTTTTTCTCTTCTACGTGTCCCACAGAATCACTTAGAATTCTGTGCTTGCTCTTCTGGGAGAAAGTTACACAGCCTTCACTGTATCCAGTGGGAAATATATTTTTTACCCATGGCAGAAAATCTGTTTAATCATTTGCACATAATAGAGCATATGCTGGCGCAGGGCTGCAAGGTGACTTGATAAAGGCAGAGAAAATCACTTGGCACCGGTTCAGGTGATGAATGTATCAGGCAGGTCTTCNCACCATGTGAGTCCTGAGTATTGAATCAAATTAGCAGCCATCTCTCCAATCCTGAGTGACATTTATTTCTAATAAGAATACAGAGCAAGGGACTGGAGAGGTGGCTCAGTGGTTAGGAGTACCATCTGCCCTTGCAGAGGACCCAGGTTCAATTCCCAGAACCTACAAGGCAGCTAACAATCATCTGGAATTCCAGTTTCAGGGGAATCTGATGCTTTGTTCCTACTCTGAGGGCAATGCACAGTATGATTGCACTTACACACATGTAGCCAATACATCCATACACATAAAATTACAATAATAAAAAATAAGATAGAGCAAGATTAGCCTTAGTCTTTGGAGCTCAGTCCCCAGAAACATCTGAAGGAACAGATGCTTGGTATTTCAGGACTACTCTTGGCCTTGAGTCAGGACTTACGTACACTGAGTTAGGCTGTCTCTTTTTTCAGGCATAACCCAAATGTTGCTTACAAATGTGACCCACCCTTCCTTCCTTCCTTCCTTCCTTCCTTCCTTCCTTCCTTCCTTCCTTCCTTCCTTCCTTCCTCCCTCCCTCCCTCCCTCCCTCCCTCCCTCCTCCCTGGTAAGGAACATAGAAGTGCAGAGAAGAATGCAATAACTGACAAGAGTTAGTTGCTTGTCAAAGGATAAGAAGGGAAATATGTAACAAAAACAACAACAACAACAACAAAAGAACCCATCATGCAATAGGTAGAGATGACTCTGTTCTGGGCACATCCATTTCCTTGCTCTGTAAGTTTGAGTACCTATTATGTGCTAGGCTACAAACGTGGTAAAATCTTTTAATCTTTTCAGATAAAATGGACCTTGAAATATCTTATGTAGGTAAGAATACAATGTTAAATTCAATCTACATTAGTTAGTGGTGCATTAGGCCCTTTCACAGTTATAAGGGACTAGTATTTATTCATCTTTGAATTGAAAAAGAGTAAAAAATAAAAACAGAGTACAAGGTAAGCATAGGCCTTCTCTTCTCTCCCCTGTAGACATACCACACACACACATGCATATGTGTGTGTGTGTGTGTGTGTGTGTGTGTGTATATATAATATATATATATATATATATATATATATATATATATTAAATATGGGTACTAAGGACCAAAACTTACTTCATTCACTGTGCCATCTCCCAGCCATTGATTTTCAATAATAAGATTCTTTTACTAAAAAGAAGAGGAACATGGTATTGGAAGGTTCTAGGCATTGTGGCTTCCTTAACATTATAATGACCTCTATAACACAGACTTCAAACTTCTCTACCTATATTTCCATCTATGAGTTGTACAGTATAACTCTGATTCAACAATTCTCTCCACTCTGAGAGATCCTCTCCTCATTTTTCAGTCCAAACTTGAGTATTTGGTTACCTGCTTTATGTTTTATTAGATTATTAGTTTTTTAATATTTTATTTATTTTTATTTTATGTGTATGAGTGTATTGCCTGCACGTGTATAAGTGTACCCAGGTTGTGCATTGCCCATAGATGTAAGAAGAAGGTGTTGGATACCCTGGAATTGGAGTTGCTGATGGGTGCTGGGACTCTTAAACCCTGAGCCATCTCTCTAGCCTCTAGATTCTCAGTTTTAAACTGCCTTCTGCCCATCTTAATAAATGACAACTTAATTGGGTTCTAAGACCAAGAACAAAAAGACCTTGCTCTTTTCTGTCTCTCTGATCTGGAATGTTGAGTTGGTTAGATTAAGGAAACACATGTATAATCCAACTGCCTCTCACCCCCTTGCTGATACTCCCAGTGTGGGCTTCCATCAGCTCCCACGTGTGCTGTGGGATAGCCCTAGGACTGTGCTGTCTCCACTGGCGTCAGCTTAGTCCACCATTCCGTACTCAATAGCTATAGCAAACCTTTTTCCCATGGATAGGGATCATGTGTTCTTTGTCTAGACCTCTCTGATTTCTTCCTTTCTATTTGATATCAAAATCCTTGCCATGAGCCTTCCATGTCATTTCAAATTTTATTTACTTTTGTTTACATTTGTGTGGTCCTATGTATGCAGATGCATGTGTGTGCATGTGTGTGTGTGTGTGTGTGTGTGTGTGTGTATACATATGTATGTATGGAGGCCAGAGGACAATCTTAGCTGTTGCTTCTCAGGAGCTGCCATCTTGTTTTTTCAGGCAAGGTCGCTCATTGGCCTGGAATATGCTGAGTAGGCTAGGCTGGCTGGCTGGTGAACCCAGCCCATCTGTGCTCTCTGTCTTTCTAGTCTTAAGATTATAAGCACACATTACCATACCTGGCTTTATTTCCCTTGTGGGTTCTGGGTGTTGAACTCAGGTCTTTGTTCTTTCAAGGCAAGCACTTTAACTAATGAGCAACCCCCCAGTCCTAATCTCTAATCATTTAGCAGGATTGTCTATTAGAAGGGAGGGAGACCTGTGTTCTCTCTGTTCAGAGCTCTCTGGTTTCTCCTCATCTAAGGGATATCAAGGTCCTGACTCAAACCCTCCATATCCTTTATCACCTGGCTACACTTTCCTCCATTTGCCCTCCACTTTCTTCACTCAGCTCAGCCACTCTGGCCATCTTGCTGTCCTCCACCACAAATAACACTTTTAGTACCCATTGTACTGCTTGTTTCTCCACCAAGAATGATGCGTGTCACAAGACAAGTACTCAGTTGATTCTTGACCACTTTGGCAATGGCATTATGGAAGTGTAAAGCTTCAGACTTCCCAGGATAACAGGGCTGTCCATCTGCTGACCTGTAATCGATACTCCTCTATGTCTGAGCACTGTAGCCATAGCTCTCAGGCAGCCGAGTGTCAGAACCAGGCTGTGCCAGTAGAACTATTGAGTGACTCCTCTGCCTTTACCTCGACTGATGGTTTGGTTCAAGTTATGGTTTGTGGGAAATTCATTGTTTCCCAGAGTTGCTTCTGCAAAGAGAGGGAAGACATTTCTTCCTGGCACAATTTTCAACACAATCCTGATTTCATGGAGTCAGTCATGATCATTCAAATGCCCAAATCTCACCCTGGTCCGAATGAATGCCATAATTGTAGCCTGGTTCCTACCATTTGCTGTTCTCTGTGCTTTCTTAGGTTTCCATCATAAAAGGTTGATTTGGCTTGCTTTCCAGTTAGAGCCTTAAGTCTGTGGCATTGGAGGTTTGAGCATGGAATTTTAAGCTCTGCACAGTGTGTATGTCGTGTGTGTAGAATAACTAAAACAAGGACTTTTGGCACTTAGATAAAAGATATTTGAAATAAAATATCAGCTGCAGTTGAAAATGAATGACTTCTATTTTATTCCAGTTCTGGCTCTAATGGGTTACATGATTTTATCGAAACAACCTTGCCCTTTCAGACCTTATAATAAATGAGACATAAGAAAGTTTTCAGTGATTATATTAATAAGTCCTTTAAAAAGACAGCACATAAGTTTGCAGTACTAGAGACTGGAGCCCAGACCCTCACACACAGCAGATAACTTCTCTGCTACTGAGTTATTCATTGACCCAAAAAAAAAACCTCTCTTTTTAAAAATTTTATAACATAAATCTACTGCACAAATAATGAGTTTTATTATGCCCTCCTCATATATTTATATAATACATTGTAGTCATATTGAACCCCACATTAACCTCTTTCTTATTTTTCTTGCTGATCCCCTTTCTCTTCCATGTGCTGGACATCTTCACAAGTCATCTTGACACCCCTGGGAAGAGGCAACATCAGTGAAGCATTTCCTCCATCCAGTTGGCCTGTGAGCATGTCTGTCAAATATTTTCTTGTCTGTGGAATGCTGTGGGAGGGCCTAGCCCACTGTGGCTGGTGCCACCACTGGGTATGTAGGCCTGGGTTGTATAAGAAAGTAGGCTGAGGGGCTGGAGAGATGGCCTAGCAGTTAAGAGCACCAACTGCTCTTGTAGAGGACCCGGGTTTGATCCCCAGCACCCACATGGCGGCTGAGAACCATCTTTAACTCCAGTTCCAGGGGAATCCAACACCTTCTTCTGACCTCTGAGGCATTGCACGACATGGGTGCACAAACCTACATGCAGACAGTACATTCATACACTTAATAAAATAAAATAAAATAAAAATTAAAAAAAAAAGAGAAAGCAGACTGAGCGCAAGCCAGAGGAGCAAGCAGTCAGTAACATTCCTCCATGTTCTATGCTCTAGTTCCTGCCTCCAGGCTCCTGACCTGAGTTCCTGCCCTGGCTTCTTTCAGCGATCAACTGTCACTTGGAAGAACAGGATGAAATAAGCTCCTTTCTCCCTAAGTTGCTTTGGTCAGAGTGTTTATTATACCACAGGAAAGCTAACTAGAACAGTCCCCCTGGGACTTCCATGTCTTTTTAAATAAGGAAATCTAGATTCTATAGGAGAGGAAAATGTGGTATTTCTCTCCTCCTCCTCCTCCTCCTCCTCCTCCTCCTCCATGTTCTTCCCTCCCTTTAAACTCCTTCATTACTCTGTAGTTACTTTTCTATTTCTGTGTGTCTCTCTGTCTCTGCCTCTCTCGAGTGTGTGTCTTTCTGTACCTATCCTACTTTGCTTACAGAAATTCTTTCCAGTTCCGCCCATTTTCCCATAATTTCATTCTTGTTTGTGGTTGGATAAAACTCTATGTGTACATATATACCAGATTTGTTTTTATCATTCTTTGGTAGATGGGCATCTAGTTCATACTATAACTTGGCTTTTGTGAATAATATAGCAATGACAATGGATGTGTAAGAATCTCTGTGGAATGCCGGCTATATTCCTCTGGTAAACACCCAGGAGTGGTCTATCTAGGTCATATAGTATAATAGTTGCATTTGTAAATTTTTTTGAGAAACTTCATATAGATTTTCATCCAGGCTGCATTTATTTATTCATATTCCTGACAACAGGATTATTCTTTCCTCTCCATTCCTTCTTCAAATTTTGTGTCTTTCATTTTCTTGCCATTGTGAGCATTCAATTCCAATTTCAGGGCACTTTAAAGAGATAGAAAAAGGAGATTTTAAGGAAGAGTGTCAATTGCCTAGAAGATTTAACTACACTCTGTCCTGCTGTGACCCCTGTATTTAATTTATTTCACTAACATTATGTATTGCCCTTAGGTTTGATAATATTTATTCTGGCATTTTCCCTTTTATTTTCTTTCCTGTGATGGTTTATATCTTCAAATCCTAATTTCAACTTTTTTTTTGAGACAGGTTTTCATGTATCTTATGCTGGCCTCCAACTTACTGCACTTGAATTCCTGATCCTTCTGTGTCTGCCTCCCAATTGCTAGGGTTATTAGACTTGCACCACTACATCTGGTATATGCAGTGGTGATGATGATCCAGCATGGCTCCCGCATGCTAAGCAAGTATTGTATCAACTGAACTGCATCCTAGCCCCCGATTTCTGCATTCGTGTTTCATTTTTTTCAATAACTTTGGAGTTTAAGTGAATTTACCTCCCCTTTGTTGAGGAAAAATATTAGAGTGGCTAATTAGAAAATTTGAGTGAAAAAATATTTATATCTAGTTGAGACTTTCTTAGGTTATTTTTAAAAGTTTCTTTCTTTTCCTCTTATTTTTTAGGTGAAGCTATCTAAAAGAACATAGAGATTTGCTTGAGAAAAATCCCTCCAGCTTGTGAAGAAATCACTCAAATTGAAACCATATGTGATATGTAAAGTAGCATTTTGAATATTCATATTATGATGTGAAAGTCAGATCCCCAGAACGAGGGCGCTCTGCAGAATGAATTGAAACGAAGACAGTGGTGCATGTGTCCTCCCCAGCGTATGGTGTTTCAGTCCTACCTAGATTGGATCACTACAGAACAATCATGATTACAGACACGGTAAACATGCCTTCATTTTAGCTATATAGGGCACTTTGGAAAGAAAACAAATTTGAGTTCAACATTTTTCTGAGTGAATTTTAATCCTGTAATGTGACACTATTATTCTTGGCCATTTTTTGGCTCCGCTAGCTTTTCGCATTATCAGCACTTCATTTGTTTCCGCTTATCCCCAGCCCCAGCTGAAATTGCCTCTCAAAGTATTGGGTGTTTATTTGAAACCTGCACATTCATAGTTTTTTTTTTTTTTTAAGCTCCTGCTATTATGCCAAATGCTTCTCTTTCTGCTTTCATTTATCTGGTTAGTAGCCCTCTCAACAGATTTGCCTCAGAACAATCAAAATGATCTTCAATTTCTTTTGGTACAGAGAGAAAAAAAATTGGATTGCTTTCCAGCAAGCATGCAACCTCACTTTACCAATGCATTTTATATCCACATTCTGGCACACCTAGTAAGTCCATTTCAGCATTATTCATCTTCATTTACACTGTTAATGGATTTTCAATTGCAAATTATCTACAAAACCTGCATCACAACACTTTGTTCAGCTGTATGAATGGGTCCATATGTCCTTAATACTCGATTGGCCTTTGGCTTATATCAACATATTTCCCCCTTGGAGCAGCTAACTAATAGGGAGGTGTGCTTAATCATGAATCTGGAGTATTCTTCGTTGTTTGTTTTTTGAGACAGGGTCTTACAATGTGGCCTTGGCAGGCCTGGAACTCACTCTGTAGACCAACTTGGCATCAAATTCACTGAGATCTGCCTCCCTAGGCTCCCTGAGTGCTGAGCTCAGGGATTAAGGACATGCACACCCCCAGTTGGAGTATTCTTTTGTAGGTATTGCTGAAAATCTTTCACTATCTTCAAGCATTATTACTCAGGTAAAACAATTAGAAGATGGTGAGGTGGGGATGCAGCTCAGTTGACAGAGCACTTGCCCAGCAAGCACGAAGCCCTGGGTTCCATCTAGGCACTGCATAAAACTGGGCATGGTGGTGTATCTTATAACACAGCAGTGAGGAGGATTTGAAGTTGCCCGTCCCAGAGACAAGAGGCACTGCATACCATATGAAGCTGCACGGAGAGACAGCAGTGTGGTGAGGAGAGAGAAGTGAGGAGTGAGGGGAAGGGCAACAATAATCCTTCTTGGGGTTTCTGAAAGGAGAAAGGTAAGACAGGACAGGAGAACAGCTCAGGATTGGCTGGTGTGAATAATTTTGGTTCCTGAAGGTGTGAGGGTGGTCCATGTTGCTGGGCTTATTATTTTCTCCTGGGGTATATGGGATAGACAGAGGAAGTAGAGATTGGCATTGGTCAACCTGTTTATAACAAGATGTGTTTCTGGTTGATCCTTCTACTTATAACCAGCCCTAGTTGGGGTGATTCATAGTGGCCCTAAAGAGGCCAGAGAGCTTTGACAGATGCTAGCCAGTCGTGTTGTACAGATTCCCACAATCCCTCCTACACAGTTTCAAATTCTAAGATCCCACTGTGTGTCCAGAGACATTCTGTAACTTGAATGTCTGAGATGGCAAATGATTTCAAACCTTTATTTAACACCTTAGTTGGTGTGTGTCAGGGGAAAGAGAGATGGTGTTGTGGGCAAAGATGCGTGCTGCCGTGCCGTACCTGATGACCTGAGTTTAATCTCTGGGATCCAAGTGGTAGAGGAAGAGAACCAACTCTTACCCCCATCCCCTGTAGAATTAGTAAGTAAATACATAATAACAGAGAAATAAAATTTAAAAATTTGACACCCTTGTTGACTACAGTTGAGTACATTTTTCTTAAAATTTTACCCTTATGTTATAAGGCTTAACTTCATCCATGAAAAGCATAGCTAATACTATTAAATTGTTCCTTTTACCTTTTTACTATAAAGACAAAGTAGCTGAATGTTATTCCAATCATTTTTGGAGTCGTGGGTGGCTGTGGATGCCAACTGTGGTCCATGAACTCATATGGACTTGTGCTTCAGGAACTTTGGGGGACGCTTATTTCTTTGATTAAAGGGAATGAATGAGCTGGGGTTTTTCCCTTCTGCCATGGATAAGCATGTGAGGGGTGAGGCCACAACATGTATCTTGCACTCCTGCAGTAAGAAATCTGTTTGCTAAAATCATGTGATCCAGTTTCTGTTTCTTGCTGATGACTGGTTTTCTTGCTAATGCAGAATCCTTGTTACTCAAATGACCTGTGTTCCTGAGTTTTCATTGAGGTTTTCTCCAGTTATAGTCTAGACAGTGTCCGGATACGTGGAATGCTTGAATCTGGACCTGCCTGTCTAAAAAGTGTATTTTTAGAACTCTATGGGTAAAGTTTAAATAAAATTCCTACTCAAGTATGAGTTTTCATTTTCCCTTTCTGAATCTTAACCTCATAATGCTATGCTATCTCTCTCAGTGTCTCTCATTTTCTAATATAAAGTATCTGAAATTTGAGTTGAAGTAAACCAGAATTACCATTGTAAAATTATATATATTTATATTCAAAATTTCATTTTATTTTATTATCACGTGTGTGTTTTCTGGGTGTGTAAGTGTGCATGCACATATGTGTGCATGTGCGGGGAACCAGGGGACAACCTCTGGTGTTATTTTTCAGGTTCTCTCTACCTTTTTTGCTTAAGACAGGGTCTCTCATTGGGTCAGAACTCACCAATTAAGCTAGGCTGCCTGGCCAGTGAGCCCCAGGGATCCACCTGTCAGTGTTGGGATTATAAGTGCACACCACCAGGGCTGGAATTTTTTGTTTTTACTTGGGTTCTGGAGATTGAACTCAGGTCCTCATTCTTGCAAGGCAAACCCTTTGCCAACTGAGGTACCCCTCTGCCAGCCAGCTCCTGTATTAGAGTTTTATGTAAAAGATACCTGCTTCTGGAAAATGATTACATGAGTCAGAAGTTCTTATTAAATTTAGAACCCAGGTTCAGACAAGGTAAGTGAAGCAAACCTCTCGACATGGTTCCATGCAGCAGAGTAGAAAATAAGTGAGGCTCCAGAGTTCGTTCAGTGACCTTGGTCTTAGTGCTCATTCACCATGACCCAGCGGCTCTCACACAGTCACCCTGCACAGTGGTCCCAGCACCTCCTCCACCCCAGGGCTGTCTGCATTCACCTGGTACCGCCCTTGCCTCCTTGCTGTTACTTTGTCTGTGGAACCTTGAGTCTGTGAGACCTTGGGAGTGGTCTCTTTGTTCATTGGTGCAACTTCACAGTTACTAAGGGGTTTGGGATTATGGAATCTTAAAAAAACGTTTCCCCATGTGGAAAATATGACAGTAACATATAGATCATTAAAAACAAATGTTTATCTAGGGCAGTTTGTCCTCAAGAAATGAAGGACAAGAATTCAGATATGTGTATTTGACTGTAGAAAACACATACTGTATTTTCTTCTCTATCTTCAGGAGTGAGTATTCAATCTTGATTTTTTTGGACCATCAATAAATAACAAGGGTATATAATTCATGATGAAGACACAGGTCAATTACAAAGTTTGCCACACTGGACAGATGTTTTTCTTCTCTTGAATCTCTCTCTATCTCTCTTTCTGTCTCTCTTTCTCTCTGTGCCTTCTTCTTTTGCAGAATCCAGAGGTCTTCTAATCCCCCTTGGTGGATTAAAATCCATGTTGGAGCTGCTTAAAGACATCACCGAAGGACCCATAATGCCTCTCCTCTTATCAAAACTCCCCTGCTATCTCTCTTGGTTCCTGCTGTTCTCTGGGTTTAATCCTCTGAACTACTGTGATCCAAGATGACAGTGGTTATCAACCAGCAGGTATTTCTGTTTCTATCTCCTTTGCACTTGACACATGTTGTTCAAGACCTTAATACAAAGGGGAGTGTATTCATTACTTTCCTTAATGCTGTGACCAAATACTCCACAAAAGCAGCTTAAGAAAGGAAGGTTTATTTGGCTCACAGTGTGACTGTGTAGTCCATCATGGCAGGGAAGGCATGGTGGCAGGTGTGTGAAGCAGTGGGTCACATTGTGTCTGCGACCAGGAAGCAGAGAGAGATGCATGATGGGGCTTTCTGTGCTTTCTCCTTTTTGTTCAGTCTGGGACCCTAGCCCATGGAATGGTGCTGCCCCAGTTCAGGATAAGTCTTTCTTACACAGTTAAACCTTTCTGGAAATACCCTCAAAGACACCCAGAGCTATGTTTCCATTGTAAATCTAAATCCTTGAAGTTGACAATTAAGATTGTAAGTCACTTAGCATGGATGCTGGGAATGAACTTGGGTCCTCAGTGAGAGCAGCACACACTTAACTACTGAGATATCTCTGTAGTTCCTGGGGACAGCTCTAAAAGGTCATGTTTCTGAATCGCAGAGCTCCCTAGGCATTTGCCCGAGGATTGTGGGTTACTGTTCCATTGCAGTTCAACTTCTCTCTTTGCTTAACTGACTTCTTCCATTTTTAGTGGTTTTGTTGCTTAGCATTCTTGCTCTTTTGCTCTAAAATGCCTCCCTGCAAATCTCCAACCTCAGACACTATCAGAAGTGATTCTAAGAACCAGTTTTTCGAGTGGAATTTGGTAACTAGATAGTCTGCCAGCTGGATGGCAAATAGGAGTCATTAACAGTGGTGGGTCACTTCAAGGTGTGGAGGTTATAAGGGCTAAAACTGAAATGTGGTGTTAGTGGGGGGTGGGGTGCAGTAGGTGGTGCAATATCAGATGTTTTGAAGCTTCATAGGAAATGGAAGATCTCTCTTAGCCTTCTTTGGACTGTGTCCTGGTCAGTTTTCATTGTCAACTTGATACAAGATAGGTTACCTTGAAAGAAAGGAACTCAGTTGAAGAATTTCCCCAATCAGATTGGTCTATGATCATGTCTGTGGGGCACTGTCTCAATTGCTTATTGATGTCAGAGGGCCCAGCCCATCATGGGTGGTATACCAGTCACTCCCTTGCCAGGTAGTTCCAGACTGTTCGAGAAAGCTAAGATCGTGAACCAGAGAGCTGGCCAGCAAGAAGCATTCCTTCCTGATTTCTGCTGCAGTTCCTGCTTGAGTGTCCACCCTGACTTCCCTCAGTGATGGACTGTGACCTGGAAGTGAAAGCCAAATAAACCCTTTCCTCTCCTAAGTTGCTTTTGGTCAGAATGTTTTGTCATACTGAAAAGCAAAGTAGAATAGACTACCACAACAAAATAGTGACAGCAAATAGTTTGTAAGGAATCTGTTTGTCCCTTGATTCTGGAATGGGGACGGCTCAAGGTCATCATGAACCTCACATAGCAGAAGGTGGATGAGCAGGAACACATCTTCTTACCTCTGGTCAACTCTCTATACGGTACTGTGATCTTTAATCTTGATTGTCGACTTGATGGGATTTATTAAGAGACAATATGGAAAGAAAGCTATGGTCATGTCTTGGGGGGGAGTATCTAGTTTGGGTTAATTGAGGTGGGAGGACCCACACCAAATGTGGGCAGCACCATCCCATGAACTGGGGTCCTGGGCTAAACAAAAAGGAGAAAGTGAGCTGAGCACCAGTTTCGCCTCTCTGCTTCCTGACTGTGGACACCATGTGACTAGCAGCCTCATGTTCCTGGCTGTTTTCCCCTCCATGACGGCCTGTTCCGTCAACCTGTAAGCACAAATAAATCCTCCCTCCCTCCCTTCCTTCCTTCCTTCCTTCCTTCCTTCCTTCCTTCCTTCCTTCCTTCCTTCCAACTTGCTTTTGTTAGTTTTTTGGTCACAGTAATGAGAAAATCAACTAATACAGCTACTGAATCTAATCCAGGGAAGAAGAACCCTATGGACTAATCAATCACCCCTTAAAGGTCCCAGCTCTAATGTCAGCACCTGAACTTCAGAGGAAGTTCATTGGGATCACAGAGGATCTGTGGGAGCTACGGAAGGCATGCTTGAGCCCAGGAGTTTATGCCTAGCCTTTACACATCCCTGTCCTAGAAGAAAAATCATATGGCCTTTGCTAAGAATTATCAATAATGGAGAAAGATGACTGAAAGCTGCAGTTGATTGAATGCCACAATAGGAAGAAGTCATCTACAGCCAGAGAATTGACAAGTCTGAGGATCAACCTGACTACATTTTAAGCTACAGCAAATTTTCTTTGTAGAGTTGGGCCCTTGGCTTTGACTAAGTGAGTTTGATAGTTATTCTTGATTGCTAACTTGATTGAGCTTGACTCAAATGTGAGACATGCCTCTGGGCAAGTCTGCGAAGGCATTTCCAGGAAGGATTAAATAAGGGGAGGCCTGAGGGGTGATAGCATCTTCCAGCCTTGGCCTAGGTCTAAAGTGGTCTGAGGGAAAAGCAGGGCTGGTTGCTTGCCTGTCTTTGCTTTTTGCTGGTGAGTGCATCTATCCTGCTGCTGCTGCTGCTGCTGCTGCTGCTGCTGCTGCTGCCGCCGCCGCCTCTGCCGTCGCCGGCGCGGCGCCGCCACCGCCGCTGCCGCCGTCGCTGCTGCCGCCACCACCATCCTCCACTGACATCAGAACTTGGCCTTCCAACACAGACTTAAGACCATCAGCTTGCCAGGAATGCTTGAGGCCTTCAGCACTCTTGAGGCAGCTCCTGAGTTCTCGGTGTGCATGCAGCCTTGTTGGACTATCCAGCCCTTATCATGTAAATCCACCAACAATTTATCTTTTAATATATATTCATTGTATTGATTCTGTTCATCTAGAGAAACCCAAGTAACATAATGGGACTCCAAGTATTAGCAGAGCCACTTCTGAGTGCATGCACACAAGAAGCTTGAGGTCCATCTTCCTTTATTTTCCAGTATCTTCTTTCTTACTGAACGGTCATGTTCCCCTCTATGCCCAGAAGACAACACAGAAGCCTCTTCCTGCAGAATACTGTGTGATGGTGTCAGGATGAAACTCCACTGCCCTTCTTGTCACAGAGCGATAAATGCTGACAAATTTAAACAGATGGGGTATTTGGGAGCTGGCTCAGTAGGGTAAGTGCTTGCCATGAAAGCAGAAGCACCTTAGCCTCATTTAGACCAGTGAGAAACTCTGGCTCAAAAGAAATGGATATCCTTCCTGAGGATGACACCTGAGGCTGTTGTCTGGCATCCACTCTGGAATACACAGACACACAGACACACACACACACAGACACACACACACACACACACAGACACACACACACACACACACACAATTGGTTAGGAGAAGCCAGATTGGTAGATGAGGAACTGGTCAAAAGAATTGCAGGAGCTAGCCAGACATTCCAGAGTTATAGAGATGGCATGCCTATGTGGGGCTGGACATTGAGTTTGCTGAATCAAAGGTGATAAAACAACATGGATGAGAACTGATCAAAATGAGAGTGCAGTCTTGATACTGGATTTAACTCTCCCATGGTGCAGAAAGGACCCCAGGGTACTGGGCTAATGAGATGTGGGGAGACACTTGGAAGCTTAGAGAAATCATGGGGGTGTAGACATGTCAGTTTTGTGGCAGACAGTAGAAGAAAGGCCCAAAGGGGTCAGGAAAAGGGGACACATTAGAGTGGCTGGTCTGAGGGAAGCACAGGGGCTCACTGTGTTATTTAGGAGAGCCTGTAGGACAGTGGTGGCTGTCCTCTGCAGTCAGAGATGAGGGGAGCATTTGCTTTAATGGAGCCAAGCTGCCTGATTGTAATGGGGATGATGAAATCTTGAAATAATAGAGATTGGGAAGTGGCACTTAATCAGAAGCAAAGTGGATGAGATTATGGTTATGCTTGGAAAGGCTGAGATGGCAGTGAAGGGGTGTGACCCACAGAGGGCCATGGAGGTGACAGATAGGAATGGCAGGGAAGGGTGTGACCCACAGAGGGCTGTGGAGGTGACAGATAGGAATGGCAGGGAAGGGGTGTGACCCACAGAGGGCCATGGAGGTGACAGATAGGAATGGCAGGGAAGGGTGTGACCCACAGAGGGCTGTGGAGGTGACAGATAGGAATGGCAGGGAAGGGGTGTGACCCACAGAGGGCCATGGAGGTGACAGATAGGAATGGCAGGGAAGGGTGTGACCCACAGAGGGCTGTGGAGGTGACAGATAGGANTTTTTGTCATACTGAAAAGCAAACTAGAATAGACTACCACAACAAAATAGTGACAGCAAATAGTTTGTAAGGAATCTGTTTGTCCCTTGATTCTGGAATGGGGAGGCTCAAGGTCATCATGAACCTCACATAGCAGAAGGTGGATGAGCAGGAACACATCTTCTTACCTCTGGTCAACTCTCTATACGGTACTGTGATCTTTAATCTTGATTGTCGACTGATGGATTTATTAAAGAGACACAATGGAAAGAAAGCTATGGTCATGTCTTGGGGGGGAGTATCTAGTTTGGAGTTAATTGAGGTGGGAGGACCCACACCAAAGTGTGGCAGCAGCCATCCCATGCTGGGGTCCTGGGCTAAACAAAAGGAGAAAAAGTGAGCTGAGCGACAGTTCGCTCTCTGCTTCCTGACTGTGGACACAATGTGACCAATGCCTAATGTTCCTGCTTGTTTTCCCCTCCATGACGGCCTTGTTCGTTCAACCTGTAAGCCAAAATAACTCCCTCCCATCCTTCTTCCTTCCTTCCTTCCTTCCTTCCTCCTTCCTTCCTTCCTTCCAACTTGCTTTTGTTAGTTTTTTGGTCACAGTTAATGAGAAAATTAACTAATACAGCTACTGAATCTAATCCAGGGAAGAAGAACCCTATGGACTAATCAATCACCCCTTAAAGGTCCCAGCTCTAATGTCAGCACCTGAACTTCAGAGGAAGTTCATTGGGATCACAGAGGATCTGTGGGAGCTACGGAAGGAATGCTTGAGCCCCGGAGTTTATGCCTAGCCTTTACACATCCCTGTCCTAGAAGAAAAATCATATGGCCTTTGCTAAGAATTATCAATAATGGAGAAAGATGACTGAAAGCTGCAGTTGATTGAATGCCACAATAGGAAGAAGTCATCTACAGCCAGAGAATTGACAAGTCTGAGGATCAGCCTGACTACATTTTAAGCTACAGCAAATTTTCTTTGTAGAGTTGGGCCCTTGGCTTTGACTAAGTGAGTTTGATAGTTATTCTTGATTGCTAACTTGATTGAGCTTGACTCAAATGTGAGACATGCCTCTGGGCAAGTCTGTCGAAAGGCATTTCCAGGAAAGGATTAAATAAGGGAGGCCTGAGGGGTGTAGCATCTTCCAGCCTTGGCCTAGGTCTAAAGGGTCTGAGGGAAAAGCAGGGCTGGTTGCTTTGCCTGTCTTTGCTTTTTGCTGGTGAGTGCATCTATCCTCCTTGTGCTGTGCTGCTGCTGCTGTGCTGCTGCTCCGCCGCCGCCTCTCCCGCTCGGCGCGCGCCGCCCGCCGCTGCCGCGCGCTGCCGCCACCACCACCCTCACTGACATCAGAACTTGGCCTTCCAACACAGACTTAAGACCATCAGCTTGCCAGGAATGCTTGAGGCCTTCAGCACTCTTGAGGCAGCTCCTGAGTTCTCGGTGTGCATGCAGCCTTGTTGGACTATCCAGCCCTTATCATGTAAATCCACCAACAATGTTTATCTTTTAATATTATATTCATTGTATTGATTTTTCTGTTCTCTAGAGAAACCCAAGTAACATAATGGGACTCCAAGTATTAGCAGAGCCACTTCTGAGTGCATGCACACAAGAAGCTTGAGGTCCATCTTCCTTTATTTTCCAGTATCTTCTTTCTTACTGAACGGTCATGTTCCCCTCTATGCCCAGAAGACAACACAGAAGCCTCTTCCTGCAGAATACTGTGTGATGGTATCAGGATGAAACTCCACTGCCCTTCTTGTCACAGAGCGATAAATGCTGACAAATTTAAACAGATGGGGTGTTTGGGAGCTGGCTCAGTAGGGTAAGTGCTTGCCATGAAAGCAAGAAGACCTTAGCCTCATTTCGACCAGTGAGAAACTCTGGCTCAAAAGAAATGGATATCCTTCCTGAGGATGACACCTGAGGCTTTGTCTCTGGCATCCAGTCTGGAATAACAGACACACAGACACACACACACACAGCACACACAACACACACACACACAACACCACACACACACACACACAATTATGCAAAAAAAAAAAAATAAAGGAACTGGTCAAAAGAATTGCAGGAGCTAGCCAGACATTCCAGAGTTATAGAGATGTGCATGCCTATGTGGGGCTGGACATTGAGTTTGCTGAATCAAAGGTGATAAAACAACATGGATGAGAATGATCAAAATGAGAGTGCAGTCTTGATACTGGATTTATTCTACCCATCGTGTGCAGAAAGGACCCCAGGGTACTGGGCTAATGAGATGTGGGGAGACACTTGGAAGCTTAGAGAAATGAGGGGGTTTAGACATGTCAGTTTTGTGGCAGACAGTAGAAGAAAGGCCCAAAGGGGTCAGGAAAAGGGGACACATTAGAGTGGCTGGTCTGAGGGAAGCACAGGGGCTCACTGTGTTATTTAGGAGAGCCTGTAGGACAGTGGTGGCTGTCCTCTGCAGTCAGAGATGAGGGGAGCATTTGCTTTAATGGAGCCAAGCTGCCTGATTGTAATGGGGATGATGAAATCTTGAAATAATAGAGATTGGGAAGTGGCACTTAATCAGAAGCAAAGTGGATGAGATTATGGTTATGCTTGGAAAGGCTGAGATGGCAGTGAAGGGGTGTGCCCACAGAGCGTGAGTACAATGGAATGCAGGAGGTGTGACCCAAGGCTGGAGGTGAAGTAGGAATGCAGACAGGATGACAGGGGTTGCAGGATAGGATGGCATAAGGTGAACAAGCTGTGGGGTGACAGATAGGAATGGCAGGAGGGTCCACAGAGGGCTGTGGAGGTGACATAGGAATGGTAGGGAAGGGGTGTGACCCACAGAGGGCTGTGGAGGTGACAGGATGTAGGGAAGTGGTGACAGAGGCTGTGAGGAGAATGGCATGAGGTGTGACCCACAAGGAGTGAGGTGACGTGAAGAGGAGGGTCACAGAGGGCTGTGGAGGTGAGGAATGGCAGGAAGGTCTGTGACCCAAGGGATGAGTCAGTAGATGGCAGGAGGTGGTCCACGAGGCTGGAGGTGACAGATAGGAATGCAGTGAAGGGTGTGACTCACAGAGGACCGTGGAGGTGACAGGAATGGTAGGAAGTGTGACAGAGGGCTGTGAGTGCAGGATGGCAGGAAGGGTGTGACCACAGAGGGCTGTGGAGTGAGATGGATGCAGTGAAGAGTACACAAGGCTGAGTCAGGAATGGCAGTGAAGGGTGGACCCACAGAGGGCTGTGGAGGTGACAGGAATGGTAGGGAAGGGTGTGACCCACAGAGGGCTGTGGAGGTGACAGATAGGAATGGCAGGGAAGGGGTGTGACCCACAGAGGGCTGTGGAGGTGACAGATAGGAATGGCAGGGAAGGGTGTGACCCACAGAGGGCTGTGGAGGTGACAGGAATGGCAGTGAAGGGGTGTGACCCACAGAGGGCTGATGGACATAAATGAGCAGTGAAGAGGATGGGAAGGTGCGTGACCCACAGAGGGCTGAGGAGGTGACAGATAGGAATGGCAGTGAAGGGGTGTGACACCACAGAGGGCTGAGGATTGGTGGACCAGATAGGAATTGGCAGTGAAGGGGTGCGACCCACAGAGGGCTGTGGAGGTGACAGATAGGAATGCGTGACGGGTGTGACTCACAGAGGAACCGTGGAGGTGACAGGAAATGGTAGGGAAGGTGTGTGACCCACAGAGGGGCGTGGTTGAGGAAGGTGGCCACAGGCGGATTGGGTGACGAAGACTGCAGGAAGGTGGTGTGACCACACCGGGGCGTGTGATAGGCAGAATGGACGGATGACGTGGAAAATGTAGGAGTGGGGGAATGGTGTGACCCACAGAAGGCTGTGGAGGTGACAGATAGGAATGGCAGGGAAGAGGGTGTTTGACCACAGAGGGCTGTGAGGTGACAGATAGGAATGGCAGGGAAGGGTGTGATCCACAGAGGGCTGTGGAGGGTGACAGAAGGAATGGCCCAGTGGAAGGGGTGTGACCCACAGAGGGCTGTGGAGGTGACAGGAATGGTAGGGAAGTGTGTGACCCACAGAGGGCTGTGGAGGTGACGGATAGGAATGGCAGTGAAGGAGTGTGACCCACAGAGGGCTGTGGAGGTGACAGATAGGAATGGCAGTGAAGGAGTGTGACCCACAGAGGGCTGTGGAGGTGCCAGACAGGAATGGCAGTGAAGTGTATAACCCACGGCGGTTCTTGTGGGTGGACAGCATGCGCATGAAAACAACCTAGGGCAACAGGTGGAAACCCATGAAGGCTATTGCTTAATCTTTGTGTTGTGTATGGATGCGTATAGGTTCCTGTGTGTGTGTGGTGTGTGTGTGTGTGTGTGTGTGTGTGTGTGTGTACAGGCATGCATGTGCATGCCTGCTTGTGTAGGTATGGACACCAGAGATTGGTTTAGGGTGTTTTCCTCTATCTCTTCACCTTATTATTTTTTTCTTTGAGACACAGTGTGCTGGTTAGTCTTTATCATCAACTTGACACAACCCAGAACCTGGAATTTAACAGCTTGGTAAGACTAGGTGGCCAGCAAGCCTCAGTGCTGGAATCACAAGCGCCCATCACCACACGTGGCTTTTACTTGGCTTCTGATGATTCACACTCAGTTCTCACACTTTTGTGGCAAGCACTTCACCCACTGAGCCATCTCTCCAGTCTGTTGTCCATGTGTCTAAGACATTGTGTTACCATCTCCAGTACAGAAACCAGATTTAGAATGAATCCAATTAAAGTTACACTATCATTATTATTGCTTATTTATTTATTTATTTATTTGGTCTTTTTGAGACAGGGTCTCCCTGTAGTCCCAGCTATCCTGGAACTCACTCTGTAGACCAGGCTGGCCTTGAACTCACAAAGATCTGCCTGCCTCTGCCTCCTGAGTGCTAGGATTAAAGGCACGTGCCACCATGCCTGGCTTATTTATTTTTAAATATATATAAATTATATGCACATGGCATAGGCAACATAGTATTTTGAAGTCTATATACATATGAGAGATTAAATCTATTGAATTAACATATATTCTTTCACATAATTATTACTTTCATTGTGAAAATACTTAGCTTCTACTTTCTTGGCATTTTTTTTTAGGAATATTTTCTACAAATCAATAACTATACTTACTGCATTGTACCATAGATATCTTGAACTTGTTCCTCTTTTTCTTTTTTAGCTTTTGCACGTGTGTGTATGTATGTGTGTTGTGTGCGCATGTGCATGTGCTCAGCTTGTTGTCTCACTGAACTTGGAGCATGCTGATTCAATCCCACTGGCTGACCCATGAGCCCCAGGGATCCTCCTGTCTCTGCCTTTCTAGCACTGCATGCACCACAGTGCCTGGCTTTTTAATGAAGGTTCTGGGGTTTGATCACGGGTCCTCATGCTTTCAAGGCAAGCACTTTACCCAGTGAGCCATCTCTCCAGGTCTTGCCTCTTCTCTAACTCTAATCATTGATCCACACTGCCTCGATCCCTCCTCCTTCCTCCTGCCATTCTACTTTCTTGCTTCTATGACATCAACTTTTTCGATTTCTGCACCTGAGTTCCATCATGTGGTATTTGTTTTCCGTGCTTGGTTTATGTCTAGAACTATGCTAGGGTCGCAGTCCCTTGGTCCTCTGTTCCTTTTACACCCTCAGCAGCTAAGTATGGGACTAAAACATTGCCAAGGAAGAGACATACAGCAGCAGATGAGCCAAGCTTAGCATGGGTTTATTTCAAAAACCTTTGGAGTGGTCATTTTGTTGTCATGGCTGGTCCAATCAATGAGATGGATAGAGGGTCTTGGGGCTGCAGCTGTTTGTCTGATCATTTAACCTTCGGAAGCAGATTTTATTAAAGTGTTCCTGTTGCCGAAAATGAATTACAAAGCTTTCCCTTTTTCTGTAGGAAATAAGAGTGCCCAGATGAGATTACACGGCTTCCTATGATATCTAAATAAGATTAGTTTGCTGAAGATCACATTAAAATCCCATTAAAGAGACAGTTCCGCTCCAGCCCCCTCTTCTCCTCAGGCAAGTTCTGGGAGAGTTGATGAAAATTGCTCAGGGATGACACGCAGGCTTTGGGTACCCCGTGGAGACCCGGGAGAGGGGGTGGGAATATTACCCTAGCCACGCTCGTTGCGGGAGCAGAATCTGTGCACATGGCCCATTACTTACAGATGACAGTTCCTGACTCTAAGGAGGAAAGACTTGAGGGAGGAATTGGTAATAAGATGAACAGAGCACAGGACGGGGACACCGGGGTCATTCCCAGAGAGCATCCTGGAAATCATTAATTCATTTTTTCATGTGACAAGGATAACAGCATTAATGTTTAAATATTTATAGTCTGCCCTCAAGTTTGCTTCTGAGAAAGAGGGACTCTGCTCTCAGGAGGCTACCAAGCTTGTATATTCTCTCTCTGTCTGTCTCTGTCTCTGTCTCTGTCTCTTTCTTCTTTCTCTCTCTCTGTCTCTCTCTCTCCACATAGGTGGGCATGTTGATTGGTATACAGGCACATGTACATGTGGAGGCCAGTGGCCACTCCTCACTTTGTTCCTCTGGTACTCTCTGTCTTGTTTTATGAGGCAGGGTCTGGAGCTCAACCAGGAATGGGCACAGGCTGGACATAGTCCCAGGGATCTACTGTCTCTGCCTCTGCAGTGCTGCAATACAGGTGCACACCTCACCTGCCCTTTTGTTTTAAACATAGGTTCTGGAGACGGAACTCTGGTTCTTATGCTCACAAGGCAGACACTTTACCAACGGAACCACTGGCCACACACAGTCCCAAGCTTGGATTTTTGTTGAGCTGAACTGTGGAAGCAATGAGACTTTGGAATTGGTACTGAGCAGTTGTATTGCTTTTCCTATTCCTTCAGAGGGGATGGGGACTGCTCCTACATTCTCAGACAGGACCAACAGGGTGGCTGGACCCTGGAGAGGACAAAAGGGAAGCCTGGGGAGGAAGAAGGAAAGGGTTGAGAGGAGCTGTGACAGCAGCCGGTCCTTAAGGGTGGTCAGGCAGCTGGGGGCATCTCCAGGGCAATGATCTCGTGCATGAATCTTCCGGTGCTTCTCTAAAGACTTAAAGTGCTTTTCAGTTATTTGGGGTTATGTTCAACTTGTGCTTACTTTTTAAATGACCATAATATAGACATGAAATGCTCAAACTTCATTTGTTCATAAACTTGATTATCACATTTTCTCAAGTGCCCTGGGTTTACTAGAGATAATGAAGACTGTACACTAGTTAGCCTTTTATTGCTTTAAAAATAACTAAGATGGACAACTCACCAGGAGGAAAGTTGGCTTGGCTCACGGTTTCAGTTGAAGTGCTTGGTCTCTTGGTGCCATTGCTTTCAGCATGATATTGTCCTGGGGAATGTGTGGTGGAGCCCAGCGGCTCACTTCGCTGTAGCCAGGAGGTAGAGAGTGAGAAGAGGGCCCAGGCCTGGGGTCACGTCTCTTCACCAGAGACCTAACTTCCTCTCTAGTCTTCATTATTTGTTTATTTAGACTATCTTTTATTTATTTTTTGACAATTTCATACATGTGCACACTGTGACCTAAGCATATCCACCCCAAATTTAACTCTCTCTTAATTTCTTTT
>VZQC01011226.1:0-69671 GCA_009823505.1 Rhizomys pruinosus | reverse complement strand
TATTTATTTATTTATTTATTTATTTATTTATTTATTTTTGATCTTTTCGAGACAGGGTGTCCCTGTAGCCCCAGCTGTCCTGGAACTCACTCTGTAGACCAGGCTGGGCTTGAACTCATGAAGATCTGCCTGCCTCTGCCTCCCAAGTGCTAGGATTAAAGGCATGTGCCACCACGCCCGGCCTTAGGACTGCTTTTAAAGTATCCCATAGGTTTTATTGTGTCGTATTGTCATTTTTGTTCAGTTCCAGGAATGCTTTTATTTATTTCTTTATTTCTTCCTTGACCCATTCATAAAGTATCCCATAGGTTTTATTGTGTTGTATTGTCATTTTTGTTTAGTTCCAGGAATGCTGTTATTTGTTTCTTTATTTCTTCCTTGACCCATTCATTATTCAGGAGTGTGTTGTTTAGTCTCCATGTGTTCTCATAGGTAGTAGGGCTTATCCTGATGTTCATATTGAGCTGTACTGCACTGTGGTCTGGTAGAATGCATGAAATTATTTCATGCCTTTTGTATTTGTTGGTTTATTCTTTTTTTTTTATTATTTATTTTTGTATGTGTATGAATGTATTGTTTGCATGCAGGTCTGTGCACCCGTGTCGTGCAATGCCGCGGAGGTCAGAAGAGGGCGTTGGATTCCCCTGGAACTGGAGTTCTCCTGGAATTGGAGTTACAGACGGTTCTTAGCCGCCATGTGGGTGCTGGGGATCGAACCCGGGTCCTCTGCAAGAGCGTCGGTGCTCTTAACCGCTAGGCTATCTCTCCAGCCCCCCCAAGTGCTAGCATTCTTGAGGACAAAGAGATAGCTCAGCAGTTAAGAGCACATACTACTCTTATGGACTCTTATGGAGTTCAGTTCCCAGCACCCACAGCAGGCAGTCCACAACCCCCTCTATGTCCAGCTCCAGAGGTTCTGAATATGGTGGGACACATTTGAAATCCCTCCTCAGGCTTCCATGGGCACTGGAACTCACGTGCATATACCCTCATTTAGACCCCCCCCCCTGTAATTAAAAATACAAATCTTTAAAAAAAATCTGTCTCAGCATAAGCACATCTTAGTGCCTATCATTATTGAACCAGCTCACTCTCCCAGCTCATGGCTCTATCAGTATTGTGTTTCTTAGCCTAGCAGAAGTTGCACTGACTGATTTTCAGTGTGCTTATTCCACCATTTCTCAACCTTTATGTTTTTGTATACTCAGGGATGAACACAGGTCTGTCCCAGGGCACAAAACCTTCGTTTGTTTTGACTTGGGGTATGGGGTTAGTACCTGACGTAGGTAGCTTTATTGTTTTGGCTTTAACCTTGCTTTCTTTCAGTGGAGTCATGGATTGTTTAGTCACTTCTAAAAACAAAGCTTATTTCAATCTGTTTAGTGAAAGGAAAAACGATCTAATAAACACAGCTTTGTGTCCTTTTATTGACAGCACTGCTTGAACCTGTCCCACACTTACCTCATTGTGCTATTGTGTAAAAGCTGCTTCATGGCAGAGTCTTGATTCTGCTTGTATCAGGGCTTGAGAGTGATATGGGAGTGAAAGTCACCTGCTCTAAGTTGTTAAGCAGGAAGGATAAACATAATCAGATTTATTCAGAGAACCTAAGATCTCCAGCTTTTGTTTGTTGAGGGGAAATGGGAATGCTAATACAAGATGAATCAATTTTCTATACCATAATTCCATTGAATAGATCTTTATGGTTTGAGTGACACATTATAGGCTAAGATCACAGCCTTCACCACCTTGCTTGTCCTTACTGAAGGTGTGCATCGTGAGGAGGGTACACAGAGCATCTTCTGTTTTCACCAGCACGTCACAGCTGTCGCTAGATTGATTAATTAGTTTCAGCCTCAGTTTTTCTTAATTGTTTTTATCTTAGGTCAGATTAACTTTGGTTCCAACATTTCATTCTCCCTGTGTTAAAATGGATGAATAGCGATTCATTTTCTGCTACTTGTTTTAAATATGAAAATGAGTTTGACCCATATGTAAATATAACACATGTCTTTGACTATTGGGGATACTTTCAACTTTAATATCAGACATAAAAGAAAATAGTAGCTGAGGGCAGATGAATGATAAACACTTTGAATAATAAAATATACTAGAAATACATTTTTTTGGGGGGGGAGTTGAAAAACAGGCACCTACTTCACTATAGGAAGACAATTTCATTTCCTAATGCAGCTGTAGGTGTCACTGTTGAGACATGTTCTTGAAAACTATCCAGATTTGAATCTGAGAAAGGGCTGCTGGGATGGCTCTTAAGAGCTTTTGAGTATACACACACACACACACACACACACATACACACACAGAGCCACTAGTACACATACATGTGCACATGCATGCACACACACACACATGCACACACATAGGCAAATGCACATACAGGCACATATTCTGATGTGATTTCAGTACCTGAGACTGGTTTCTTGGCATAATTAAAGCCACTAATACTGATTACTTCATTATTTGATGTGAGGAAACCTGGTTGTGAAAGGAAGATGACACACAAGAAGAGAGGAGAAACATTAGGACACAGTTGTTAGATTTTCCCTTAACATTCCTAGATTGGTAATTTGGAAAAATTATATCTCCATATATATCTCCATATATATATATATATCTCCATATATATATATAAATATAAATATACCTATATATGTTATATGTATTTGCTTTATTCCTTTATTTCTCTTCCTATGATTGACAGTCTATGAAGACAGCTAGAGCACCATACTCTGTGAAGTGTTCTGTGTGTGAGATTTGTGGTCAGGTGGTGGATTCCCTTCATAAGAGCACTAACTCAGGAACCAAAGCAGTGTTTAACTTGTATCTCTGTTTTCTAAAAATGGGTTGTAAGTTAGAGACAAGGTACATTTCAACTTGTTGGGATCCTGAGACTATCTTTATAAGACTTCTCCTTTTATCTCTTTGTTTTTATTTTGTTTATAATAGTGATTAGGATGGCTCAGTAGTGCTAAACCTTAGACAATTTAAAAGAATTATTTATTTTTATTCTATGTGCATACGCGTATTGCTTGCATGTATGTAAGGTACCCATGTTGTGTAATATCTGTGGACATCAAAAGAGGGCATCAGATCTCCTTGAACTGGAGTTATAGATGGTTGTTAGCCACCACGTGGGTGCTGGGATATGAATCCGGGTCTTCTGCAAAAGCAGCCATTGTTCTTAACTGCTGAGCCATTTCTCCAGCACCACTCTCAGAAAATTTTTAAGGGATAGTCTATATGTCACATGTGATATGCTTCTAATTTTCTTTTTTTCACCAATATTTTACTAACATTTGAATTGATAAATTATTCTTAGTTCATTGCTTTTTATTACACGTACTTAATTTTTCTAGATGTTAGGAATATAGGGGAACACTAGGGACTATCCTTGTCATCAAGCATCAGTGCTAATGGGAGAGCAGAGAGAGCTATAAGTAGGGTGGATGACTAGTATGTGCAGAATAGAAAGAGGTGGGCTACTGATTTTCCTTTGAACATGGGATGTTTTAAAGACAACCCTGTCTACTTAAGTTCAATAGGGTCTACTGTGAGGACAAGGTTTGGGAAGTACGGCATTCATTTTAGGCTGTGGGACATCTCAGAGAAACAGATGCAAAAGACTAGGAGTGTTTGGGATGGTGGGTGATTAGGTATGGCTAAGGTTTGGGAGGAGGATGGGGATAGAGGGGGTGCTCTATGGTGAACTCTGCAGGACACTCTGAGAGCCGTACTGTGTTTCACCCAAGGAAAATGACCTCAGTGACTAGTAACATGAACATTACTTTTTCTCTCCTCCCAATCAATTTAGCAGTTCATTCCCCTTTATTTTTAAATTTTATCTCTATGCATGTACATCTGTATACTAATATGCATACACATGAATGCACATATATGTATAGGCCAGAAGTCAGTGTCAGATGTCTTCTTCCTAAATTGCTCTCTATCTTAACTTTTTATTTGAGACAGAGTTTCTTACTGGACACTCACCAATTATCCTAGGCTGGCTGGCCAGTGAGCCCCAGGGATCTCTATCTCTGCCTTCCAATGTTGGGATTGCAAATTGCATCGCTATGCCTGATTTTCCACAGGGGTGTTAGGGATCAAACTCAGGTCCCAATGCTTTTGTGGTGAGCACTTTACCTACTAAGCCACCTCCACAGCTCTAATTCATCTCCTATAAAATGGAATAAAGCAGTTTTCTGAATAGAATAGACAGTTTCTATGTTAGGGTTGACAGGCATCATTGGTTTTTTGTTAGATAGTAATTGTTTTGACGACTTATTGTTCTTGGATGTTGAGAAAATAAAATAGAAGGATTGTGTGTCTGGGTTTTCTAGACTGAGGTAAGTAACTAAACTCTTTCTGTCACAAGTGGGTAATAGGTGTTTGTGCTAATAAATAGCCTGTTGTAGCTTATAGAAAACAACTAATTTTTCTATAGTGCTTGCTGTGGGCCAGGTATTATTCCAAATATTTCACATATATTTATCCATTTACTCCCTATTGTGTACATAATAGTACCATCACAAGTCTATACCTAAACAAAGAAGGCATGGTGTATTGAAAAACTCACCTAATATCCTATGGTTAATGAGAGACTGAACCCTGGGTATTCTTTAAGGTTATGCGTGATGAAGTAATTGTATATTAAATATTAGTTAATTAAACTCTATGGCATTATGCTTTTCAGGACTTTTATAGAGATGAAGAACATGTATAGTTTTTTTTTCTCCCCTGAGGGACATCTCTGGAAGAGCAGCCAAGGAAGGGCTACAGATTCATGCCTAGAGAAAGTAGGGCTGGGTGTGAGCATCAGCACTTCCTTATGTCAGTTCTGGAAGGTTCTCTGGCTGATGTGTAGTATTCCTGGAGATGACCATAATGGCCAGCAACAAAACAGGGGAGCTGGGTAGGTGTGGTGGCACACAGTTGTAATCCCTGGACTTGGGGGATGAAGACAGGCACATCAGGAGTTCAAGGTCAGACGTGGGTACATAACAAGTTTAAAGCTAGATGGTCCTATGAGAGCTTCTACCTCAAAAAACAAAACAAAACAAAACAAAAAAGGAAAGAATAAAATGAGAAAGAAAGGCTGATGAGAGAAATTTCGGTCACCTTAGAAATTAGTTTCCAAGTTGTTGCTAGGAGTAATCCCAAATGGATGGATCAGACTCAGGAGTTTTGACAAAATGTACGTAGAGTCTATAAATCTTGCTGTTTGTTTCATGTGTGTGGAGCAACAATGGTATCCTGGGGCTGTTTAAGTTCAAGACAACATCTTTCTTGCCCTAAGGGTTGACAATGAAAACAGTCAGATTTGAATTTTTTTTTTTTTACCAGAACCAAATGTTATACATTATTCGTTGACTCTGCTTCTCTTCATTTTCAGTCAGGGCTTATTCCCAGAGCAGCCAGTGCCCAGCACTCACCATCCTGAGTTCACTGATGAGACAGTGAGTGGGGAAAGTAGGATGTGCCTTAAATTTTTTGTAACAGTTACACATACAAAGTGACATTCACCAACTGTTCTGTACACAGCAATCAGCTACTTCTATTAACTTTTCCTGTTAAACTGGATGTCAGGTCAAGAATTGAAGGGATGAAGGAGCTAGTAAAATAATTCAGCATGTAAACATGCTTGCCACCAAGCCTGACTACCTGAATTCGAACTGGGGGCCCCACATAATGGAAGGAGAGATCGGACTCCTGTAAGTTATCCTTTGAATTCTGTATAAACTCTGTGGATTTATAGATTATATGTAAACATACACATAATAATGTTATGAGTATTCGTTTAAATCTTCTCTCAATAGCAGCTGTGAGCATCTGTCTTCTGGGCCTTACTACATCACTGTGGGAAGGGTAGAAGTAACATACTTCTTGAAGTCTTGAAGAATGAAGGCTGCTGTATCAGGGGAAGGCTGGCAGAGAATTCACAGCTTGATAATAAGTTACGAAAATAACAGGGTACCAGGAAGATGGCTTAGTTGGTGCCATCTTGATGAGGACCTGAATTTGATCCCTAGGACACCTGAGGAAAATCAGGCGTGGTGGTGCACATTTATAATCCCAGTGCTGAGGAGGTGGGTACAGGAAGATTTCTGGGGTGTGCTGCCGGCCAGTCTAGTCTAATTGGTGAGCCCCAGGTCTCAAAACCCAAGGTGGATGACAACAGCCCACGTTTTCCTCTGGCCTCCACATGCACTCTCACACACACATGAATCTGCATACACACATTCATATATTCACATATAATAATAACAACAAACCAACAATAGGGACTGGCAAGCAGGCACCTGTGGTCAGTGGCTCAGAAAGCTATGTGTAGACAGATACTGGAAGATATCTGGCAATTTCCCCATCTAGCTAATATCTTTGGTGCCAAGCAGGCATCTCCCGGGTGCATTGTAGGGTTTTCACACCATAGACTTCTGACCTGTGGTCTTTATGATACTCTAGTTTAACTATCCTGTTGTTAAATGGGTTGCTTTCTGCTGCTGCCATTAGTAGTTAGCCCTCATTCCTAGGGTGGACATCAATAACTGAGCTTAAGTAATTTGAAATTACAGTGCATTTATGGATGACTAAAGCCTATTTTTCAGTGATCAGCCTATAAACACCTGTGCAAGGATCAGCCCTCAGGTATGCCGAGTTCTTAGTAGAAACCCTGGAATGAATGTCAGGCTTGAGAAAGAATTGGCTCTGTTACACAGGTTCTAACATCTTGCAATATAAATGCATCATTGCTTCATTCAATAGATTTCTACACTCACACCATGGCAGGCAGGACATGGTGCTGGGCTCTGTGGCCCAGTGTCAGGGGTTATTTGGCTCCACCATGAAAAAAATGCCAGGTGGACTCACTAGATTTTGTTTTATAAATTTATGTACTTCTTCCTCTCAAATGGCCAGTGGGGAATTTAAAATCTCTCTAAGTGGAAATTCAGGGAACAGTTCCAAGCTTCTCATTACATTAGTGCCTGGCAGAGGGCCAAAAAGAAAAAAAAAAGTACAGCAGAAAACTCAGGGCCATCAAAGCAAACAGAACAACAAAGCCATGTATCGTACGGAACAATCTAACGGTGTGGAAAGAGGAACAGAATTCTTTACATGGGGGAAATGTGGCAGTATAATTTCACAGAGATTGGAGAGTGGTTATGAAATAGCTGTGTGATTTACAATCTCCCTTCATGTGTGGGTCTGTCACGTTAGTTACCTGGAGTCTCTGTCTTGACCAGGTGTTTCTAGGTCCTTGGCATCTTGTTTAAAGAGTCGAAGAAGTGGACACAAATAATAAGGCAGAGAGTGGTTTTATTCTGAAATAAGGTGAAAGTACAGAGCAGATATACTGCAAGAGAGCAGCAGGCTGAGCAAGCACACAGCTCAAGTGCTCCTGGTTCCTTCCTAGGACTTCCTCGAGGGTTCACACATTGGATGTCTTTCCATTTTATTTGTTTAACATTTATTTTAATTATGTGTGTGCATTCATGCTTGTGCGTGCGTGCGTGTGTGTGTGTGTGTGTGTGTGTGTGTGTGTGTGCAGTGCCCAAAGGTGCCAGAAGATTACCCTGGGGTTATAGGCAGTTGTGGGCCACTGGATTTGAGTGTTGGGAGCTCTGGTCCTTGGCAAAGCAGTATGTGATTTATTTATTTATTTATTTATTTATTTATTTATTTATTTATTTGTTTATTTATTATTTTTGAGATAGGGTCTCGCTGTGTATCCCTGCTGCCCTGCAACTCACAGAGATCCGCCTGATTTTGCCTCCCCAATGTTAGGATTAAAAGTATGCTTCTACCATACCTTGCTCAGTACACACTACTTTTTTAGATGGAGCCTTCTATAGCCCCAGCTGGCCTGGATTCACTATGTAGATCAGCCTGGGCTCCATCTTACAGAGCTCCACCTACCTCTGCTTCCTGAGTGCTGGGGTTGGAGGCATGTGCCACAACTGCTGACATTTAGTATGCGTTCTAACCACTGATCCATCTCTTTAGCCATGATGGTTTCACATTTGAATGTGAATTGACAGGTTTGAGTTATGTGAACCTGTGTGGCCCTGTCCAGTGATGTATCTGATTTTAATCATATGCATACCCAATCATGGATAGGAAAAGATGGTGAATAGTTAATTGTCCCTAAAATTTCATTCTGAGGATATAGATTGCCTTATCGTGCGCATCCCTAAAACTAGGCCACAATGGATTGGCCTACTGCCCCTAGTTTTCAGACTTAACCCAGGATTTGTTTGACTCTGAAATGGGGAATTATAAAAGTAGCTAGGGCACTATAGGTTGGAGTGACCATTTTTTAGAGAGGGTCATATGCAGCTCCATGCAGATGGATTTCAGGTTGCTAAGTAGATTGTTTAGGAAGAGGGGTACGTGAAGCTCAAGCCATGTGGGACTACAGGCTGCTGTTTTCTCTATACTTACATGATTTGCGTCCCTCATGAGAAGAAATAATCTGCTAGAAAAAGTCCCTAGCCCCATGTCTGCTCCCCGCTCTGTGTATGCCCTGTCCTGGGCCTCCTCCTGCAGACTGACCCTCCACTTCCCTCTTCACATGCCAACCCCACCCATGCTGTCCAACCTGAGGACTCTCTCAGCCAGCATGCCTTCTCACTTGGGGTTCATCACTCTAAACCTATGATGTGTTTTTTATTTTCAGTCTCTTCCACTTTCCACAGTTCTGCCTTATAGCAAAGCTTTCTCAAGTGTAGCTCACAGTTCCTCAGCTCCTCTTTTTCCACTAAATAACTCATAGCATACTTGAGTGGTCTTGTTCAGGTTGACAGTACTCACAAATTCCTGTGGACAATAGTTTTCTCCCTCCTCTTATCTCATCTAGCAGGATTTGAAGGTTTAATTTTTATTTTTGAATTATGTTGTATATGCATCTATATATGAGAATGTGGTTCCCACACAGCCCAGAAGAGTGTATTGGATCCTCTGAGCTGGAGTTACAGGGGTTGTGAGCCACCCAACATGGATGATGGGAACTGAACTCTGACCTTCTGCAAAAGCACTTGCATTCTGAAGTGCTAAGCCATTTTTCCCGTCCTTGTAGCAGCATTTGAAACAGCAGTTCACAACTTTCTTCTTAAGCATTTCTTTCCCATTCTGTAGACCCCTGCTGATTACATTGGTGCCTCCATCCTCACTCCCTGGACCCTGCCCCTCTTCCTTTTCCTGACCTCTGTTCTTACCCCAGTGGTGAATGTATCCCATCCCATGTGTTGATGACCATCTCTAAACTAAGATTCTCCTGAACTTTGGAGTCTCTATTGATTTAACCTCCTTCTCATTCACTCTCATATTCAAGTTTATCTTAAACTCCTGATGGCTCTCATTGTGTGACATATGTCAAGCATCACATCCTATTGCATCAGTGTGACCACTTGGCTTACTTTACCTGGAGTCTTATTATGAAAGCCTCCTAACTGGTCTCCCATACTTTATCCATCATGGGTGATCTCCTCAAGAATGCCCAAGTCATCTTTCAAAGGGTCAACATGATCATGTCGTCAGCAGTGGTGGAAGAGACGCAGCTCCACACTGCCACCAGTAGTCAGAGTCCTCTACTTAGACAAAGGTGGATCCTGGACTTTGCCACAGAGACGAATTTCAGAACAGGCCAATAGGAAGCAGAGTTTTTTTTTTTTATTTAAAAAGATTTTAATACATATTTTAAAGCATGAGAAATAAAAGAAAGACTCATGGGAAGAAAGTAAGATATGCCTGGGAGTGTGGCTGAGGGCTTCTCAAAGGACAGTCAGGAGTCAGCATCTTTACAGTAGTCATGGTTGGTGTCACATCACTGAGGGAAGTCAAGGCAGGGACATGAGGGCAGGTTTCCTTGCTACCCCAAACAGCATTAGCTCCAACTGGGGAACTCTCTTCATAGTTGGAGAAGTACAACAGGAGCCATGGAGGATGCTGCCTGGTAGCTGGCTGTCAAGCTAGCTTTCTCATATAGTTCAGCACCACCTGTCTGGGGATGGCTTCTGGGATTGAACATCAAAGGGTTTTGCTATGTAATCCATATTTCATGAGATCATAGGGTGGTTTGTGATGTCCATGGGGTTGGATCGCAGCTGATGAGGTAACACTCTAGGTCAGAAAAGTTGCAGGGAAATTAAGATAGTTTTACTGTAAACAAAAGCTTAGACTTGTTTGTGAGATTCCTGGAAAATACATAGGAAAGGGGCAAGGCCGTACTGGAAGGTCATATGAGCCTAGGCCTTAGAAATGGTTTACTGATGTTGTAACGTTCTCGTAAAAAGTAATATTGCTTCTATGTCACCAGTCTTCACAGCAAGTGTTGGAATTCTTGATTCTTAGCTGGCGAGAGGCTTTAAATAAACCTAGAGCGAAAAGGCTCCTTTCCCCTTCCAGTATCCCCATAATTTTTCTGTTTTTCTTGCTTGCCTGGATGTCACTTGCTTATGTGGAACCCTCTGGTAACATCCCATCCCATTTAGGAAAAAAACCCCAAGACTTAGTGTTGTTAGATTAAGGCTGCCACAGTTGCGGGATTTATCCATACCTTATATCCAACCTAGAAATTTCCTTAAACCAATAAACTTCTAGTGTGTAACAGCCCCAAGGTAGGGTGGGATAACAAGACTAACTTTTTAAATTACTGCTGTCTGTGATTGTCTTTAGTTAATAGTTAATACTAGGAGAGCCAGCTCAGTAGATGGCACAAGTCCCCAGGCAGCGAGTCCATCTTCCTAGGTTCCTGCTGTACTTCTTGGCTGTGAAGTGAGTTCCTTGTTTAGAGCTAATGCTGTGCGGAATAGCAAGTGGGGGCTTGCCTTGACTTCCTTCCGTGACTTCCTTCAGAGATGGATCATGGTCTGAAATTGTAAGCCAAATAAAACCTTTTCTCCCCTAAGGTGCTTTTTTTGTCAGTGTTTTTATCATAGCAACAAAAATGAAGCTAGATCACCTTGTACACACACAGATACTAGTTTAGGATGCAGTGCAGCTTTGCATAAAATACACGTACTGAAGGCTGGGACGTGTTCCCCAGTGTACACCAAAGGAATAAGAATGATCTTCTCGGCTGGTAAGAGGACCTGTGGCAGACAACCCTCACATATTGTTGAAAAGTCTTGCCTAATGGAGTGATCTGGCTTAAGGCCATGTCAGTTTTCTGGGCACTCACTGAGTTGTCATTGCAGAGATATAAAGGACTAAGTAGGGCTGGAGTGATGGCTTGCTTGGTAAGATGCCCACCTTGCAAGCACAAGGACCTGAGTTTGATCCTCAGAACTCATGTAAAAAAATGCTGGGCATGGTAGCATGTGGTTGTAATCCCAGTGCTGTGGTAGAGGAGAACGCAAGCACACACACACACACACACACACACACACACACACACACACACACACCCTTCCATATGAAGAAATCACCAGAGGAAGTTGGTTTGGACTCAAGGTGAAGGCTGGGACGTCTTCAAAGATCCAAGTCTAGGAAAGAAAAGGACAACTTCTTTTGGCTTGAGCTCACTCCTGAAAATTCTGAACAGTTTAGTCAAGAGTGGAGAGGCAAACAGGAGAGAAGACTGAGCAGCTTGGAAGAAGGTGACAAGGAAGCAGGCACTGGCTGTCAGTGCAGAGGCATCTGACCAGCAGCTGCTTTTCCATGTACTCTCCCATGACAGCAGTTGCTTCCACCTTGGCTGGGCAGGGAAGCACTGTAAAGTGCTACAGAGAACCCTGCTCAGATGATTGCTTTGTATATGGGCACTAGGGATTTGAACCCAGGTCTTCATACTTCTGCATCAAGCACCCTTAACACATACATCATCTCCCCAGCCCCACTCTGGGAGATTATAAGGCCCAAATCTAGGAAGCCTATGTTTGCCTTTCTGAGTCTCTCTGTGACTAATTTTTTCATTGTGCTCTGTTATCTTTACTTTTTCATTGCCTCTTTCCCTCTAGTTATTAGAAGTTCTTAGATTTCTTCAAGTCCCCCTCATACAGCTTTCTGTGACGAACCTGGTGCATAGGGTTTCTATCTGCCTTGCATTCCTGGGTCCGCTTTTCTTCCCCATGCTTGTCCCATCTCTGAATGCTTCTAGGAGCCCTTTGCTGTTGCTGACACTTATTTGTAGTCCCAACAGTTCCTCCTACAGAAGAGCACAGTAAATGCCTCATGGTGACGGATGGAACACAGAGCCTAAATATTTTATTTCTGACTATCCATCATTTTATGTGCTCATGTGTAACATAAAAGCGGAAGGATTCCTCTGGTAACAAAGGGGGAAATCTGTTTTTATTTTGTTGTATTTCTTCTTGTTCCAGAAAGGATTTAAGGGGCTTAAAAGTACAGCAAAATAACATATATTAGAAAGAAGAAAAAAGGCAAAGCAAGGCTAGGGACATAAAACAGATCCAGAGATGAAAATAGCACCCAAATATTACTGTGGGATAACAGATCTGCTGCAGACCAGCCAGCATTTAGCTCTTAGCATGCTCTCTCTCGTGTATATGTGTGTCCATATGGATGTGTATGCACGTGTATGTGTATATGTGTGTATACACACCCAGCCATCCAGCCATCTCTCTCTCTCTCTCTCTCTCTCTCTCTCTCTCTCTCTCTGTGTTGTTTAGGCCACAGGTCAAATTTCACAGTCATCTTCAATTGCTTTCTACTTTAGGTTTTGAGACAAGATCATCCACTGAATTTTAAGCTCACTGGCTGGCTAGGCTCGCTGGCCAGCAAGCCTAGGCTCCTCCTTATTCTGACTCCCCTGAGCTTAGATTTCAGGCCTGCATTGCTTTTTGTGGGATCTGAACTTAGGTTCTCATGCTTGTATGGTAGGCACTTTGCTGACAACTATCTATTAAGCTCTAGCTCTTGGTTTCTTACCAGGGCCTAGGAAAACACTTTCTTTTCCTTCCCTGAGTAGGAGCAATCATAGATCTACATTGCACAACATCATATAAGCACTAGTGTTATTTCCTAGTTCCCTTCTATGCCTTTGGATTGGGCAGACAAATGAAGGCTGCCAGGGACCCATCTTGGATTTTGGAAAGGTTCTGGAACATTAAGGTCCCCATCACTGCACTTGATAAGATGGCCATTGCTGTGACTAAATAGCAGAACCCTTACTATCGTAAAGCCCAGAGGGTAAAGAAAGATCTGAAAGAAGGAGCCAAATGAAGGATAAGGATTTGGCTTCCTCAGAGCTGCTGAAGAGTGAATAGAGAAGGCCTCTTTCATATATGCTGTCTCCATCATTCACCCAATGCTGTACTAAGGTGATGGGTACTGTACTGTGTCAAACAGTCTTTGATTGCAGAAAAAGAAACTCATTTGTACTATATGAGGTTCAACATGGAAATTTAGTATAAAGATAATGCAGTATTTCAAAGCATGCACAGGGGCTAGGAAGATGGCCTTGCCATGCAAGCATGAGGCCCTGAGTTCAGATCATCAGCACCCATGTACAAGCCAGGCTTATTGGCACAGGCCTGTGATCCCAGCACCAGGGAGGTGGAGACTGGAGGATGCTGACAGCTCACTGGCCAGACCAACCAGTCAATGAGCTGCGAGTTCAGTGAGAGACTCTGCCTCAAAAAAAAATAAGATGGCTAACAAATCAAGAAGACACCTGATTTCAATATCTGGCCTTGGGATGCACGTTCACACAATGTACTGATGTGCATATATGTATACATATATGAACACATTTACAACATACACACACACACAGGGAAAACTATACATACACACTCACACAGCATGTGCAAATGCCCCAGGAATGGAGGCCAGAAGAAGAGATGTAGGGAACTCTACTGAGTCTCTGATCGCTTCTCTCACCATTTGGCTGTTTCTTTTTCAGCAGAATATTTTCTTGGGCAGGTGGAAAGTGGTCACCTCAGTAATCATATCATGAAGATAGACCCCAGAACTCCAGATCTTGTAGCCACTGAGGTGCACCTGTGGTAGGTGTCTAATTGTAACTATCAGCTTAGATTTCTGAATCTTTTATCACCTGTAGAGAATGGCTCATAATTTATAAAAGGTGGCAAAAATGCAGTTCACTCTAAGGAACAGAGTGACCCCTACATTGTTTAAGTGATAGGGGGCAGAACTAACAGTCTTCCCAGAAGACCATGTGTGTGTGAGTTCATATATGATGGCTAATATTGTCAACTTGACAGGATCTAGAATTGTTAGGAGACCAACCTTTGGACATGTCTATGAGGGAAATTCCAGATTGGCTTAATTGAAGTAGGGAGACCTAGTCTCAATGTAACTGGCACCATTCCATGGGCTAAAGTCTTGGACTGAATAAAAAGAAGAAAATTACCAGAAGTCATCTCTCTCTGCATCCTGCCTGCAGATGCAACATGAACAGCTGCCTCGTGGTCCTGCTGCTGTGACCCCCATGAAGGACTACACTTTCAAACTGTGAGCCAAAATCAACTCTTCCTTCCTTAAATTTAGATCAATGATTTTGTCATAGAAGAGTGTAAACTAAGTGGTACAATGTATATGTTTGTATGTTGTTCATGGGGTATGCATGTTTGTACTATATATATATATATATATATATATATATATATATGATGTGTAAGCAGTTTGTGTGTGTAAGCATTTGTGTACATGGGGTGTGGACAACAGTAGTACATGGAAAGTGAAGAGTAAGCACATCTGTCTTAGAGAAAAGTGGTCTGAATATTACCCAGGTTCAATGAGACAGTGTACCTTTTTTTAATTTTCATTTTTTATTGATGCTTTGTGTATTTCATACATCATTTGAGACAGTGTACCTTAATGTATATGTTGACCCTATTACAAACCAGGCATGATAGGGATGTTGCAAGTAACCATTAAGGATTTTATTTTTAATTATATGTATGAATGTATATCTATGTAGGGGTATACACACATGAGTGCAGTTGCCTAAAGAGGCCAGAAGAGGACAATCGATTCCCTGGGACTGGAGTTACAGATGGTTTTAAGCCATCTGATGTGGGTGCTGAGAAGTGAACTCAGGTTCTCTATAAGAGCACCAAGTGCTCTTAACTGCTGGGCTCTCTCACTGGTCTCAATGCAAGTAACTTATCAAATAATCACATGGTCTATGCATCTCTAATTTACAGAGCAAGAAGTTAAAACAGTTTTTCTTTTTCTTTGAAATATGACAGATAGATATCTTGACCACCTGGTCAAGATAGTGGAACTAGGATTCAAGTTCAGTTTATAGTTTTGAGTTGGATAACTTTCTCAATGGCAATTTTGTTTTAAAAATAGGGTTTCATGAAGCCTCTGCTAGATTTGTCAAACAGAGTTTTATGCATTGCTGGGAACATGGTCCATCATGGCAGGGAAGGCGTGGCAGCAGAAACGCAGGGCCAGCCTGGGAGTAGATGGATCCTATTTCATCCAGAATGAGAGAGGGGAGGGAAAGAGAGAAAGAGACAACTGGAAGTGGGGGTCATGGCTATAAAACCTCAAACCCTGCTCCTAGTGATGTACTTCGTCCAGCAAGTCTCTATCTCCTAAAGGTTCCGTGACTTCCTTGAACAGCACCACCAACTGGGGACCAAATGTTCAGATCCATGAATCAATGAGGGACATTTCTCATCAAAACCACTGCACTCAGGTTGCCTGAGTTGGTGCTAAGAAACAGCAAGTTTTTGTCAAATCAGAATGACAGTTTTAGCCTGAGTAATGATGATGGTAGTGGTGCTTACTAGTAGTTGTATCTGATGTTTATTTTTCACACTTTGTGAATGAGGCACTAACTGGTAGATTATTTACTGTTCCTGGCAACATCTCTACAAAGGTAGTGCTGTTTTAAAGATGAAACCCAAGCTGAGGGCAGCTCAGTAGCTCAAAACTAAAATGATCACAGGGGACAGAGTGAGACTTCATTAGAGCTCAGGTCTGCTTGACTCTTGCTGTTAGGTATACCACAGCTTCTGCTGCTTCTTGGATGATGGGTCCAAGCTCAAAATACTTCCACCTGATTTCCCCTTACCTCAGCAGGTCTCATCCTTTCTGCTTGGGCCAGCATGTTTGTCCTTTAATTCAGAAAGCAAAAGAGACATCAGCTTCACTTGTGTGTGCCCTCTTAGAAGCAGAGAGTCTCAAAATTTAATAAGTGTCTCTTGGAGTTAGTCAAAGAAGTAATTAACACTGGAGCACTGAGGGCACCCTCAGCCTCCAATGTCTGGCACCAGGAATGTTGACTCTTCATCATTAGCACATGATTAAGTAGTTTATCATGTGAAAGCAGTGCTGGTGGGGCGATTGCACTTATTTGTATTTGTCTGCAGCCTGGTTTTGTTCTATATTTTCCTCACAAAACCTGGAAAGCTGTGGAAGGGGCTACCCACAAGAAAATCCATAGGAGGAAGGCCACTGGTCTGTATGGAGCCAGATGGAGAAGCAATAAAGATTGGAAGGAAGGTATGATTCACAGAGAGTACTGATTAGTTCATCTGTTTTATCTCAAGTGAGGTATAAAAAGACCATAATGATTGAATTGTTTATCTAAATTATACAAAGAGGAAGAGAGTATGGTTTTGCTTCAGTTTGATCTGAAGCTTGAGCTTTTACATTTTAAACTGATTGGCAAATTTTAAGACTTACAAGTAATTATAATGATGTTGTGTAGCGATTTACTGAAGTTAAAACATTGAGTCCTGGAGGGAAGCTCCTTAAGACTGGGGAAGTTTTAAAGGAAGGCTCATTAGGACTCAAGTAAACAGCCCATAAATCTTAGGAAATACCTGAAATTGACTACATGCAGGAGGTCCCTTCCTCCTCCTCCTCCTCCTCTCTCTCTCTCTCTCTCTCTCTCTCTCTCTCTCTCTCTCTATATATATATATATATATATATATATATAAATATTAAGGACTGGACTGCTGAGGAGATTCAGCCTATTCAGACTACCCAAGTACCCAAGCTGCCTGGTAGAGACACTCCGCAACCTGTGAAGCAGCCTGTAGGCAACAGTGAAGTCCAGGGGTACAGCTTTCTGGAGTTGTCACCCATGCCCTGATGGGCTTTTAGTACTGCAGGTATCTTTGAATCATCCGTACTCCTGTAAATAACCTCAGTAAACTTACTGTGGTAGACTTTGGTATTATTGTTAATTTAGTCTGCATAAGTTACTTATCTGGAGTAATTAGATGTTTGTGTCATTTCTCAATAAAAAGTATCACGCCACAAATACTGAGGAGAGGGAAACAGAAAAGTCGTTAGTACGCTGACCATGGACAAGAGATAGATAAGTTTCCAAGTTGAGCCACCCTGTGCTTACTGTATTCTCCTTCCCTTTTGTTTGAGTTGATTTTTCTCATTACTGTGACCAAACAACAGACAGAAGCAACCCTCGGAAGGCAGAGAGATTCATTTGGGCTCATGGTTTGTGACAGCTAATTTAGAATCACTATGGAAACAAGCCTTTGGGCACGTCTGTCTAGGAAGGATTGTGCAGACTCCGGAAGACACCCAGAATGTGGGCAGGGGTCCTGTACTACATCAAAGGGAGGAAAGAACACAAGCCTAAGCATTCATCCTGCTCTACTTCTTGACTGTGGATGCAATGTGGCCGGCTGCCTCCCACATCTGCTGCCACGATTTTCCCACTACAGTGGACTGTGGTTTTGAACTTTAGGTCAAAATAAACCTTTTCTTCCTTAAGTAGCTTCTGTCAGGCATTTTGTCACAACAATGAGAAAATGCTTAGAGATTTTATTCCTTGTCACTGGCTCTGCTGAGTCAGAACATCAGGGCCTAGAAGAATGTGGAAGAGGAGGCTGTTCACATCATGGCAGGCAGGGAGCAGAGAGCAGCTAGAAGGTGCTGGATCAACTTATTCCCTTCAGAGACACACCCCACCAACATTTCCTCCAGCCAAGCCCACTCTCCTCATTTTTGTTGCTTTACAATTAGTTCAGATCGCTCGTGATCTAGCTGTCACTAGAAACACCCTCACACACACTCAGAGGTAGACCTTACTAATCTCTTAGGCATAGTTCTATCTAATCAAGTTGACAAACATGATGAACCACTACACTCTTCTTGAATGTTATCATTGTAAGAGACAGTCTCTCACCCTCCCCTTGTACTCCAGCTCAGTTCTTCTTAAAACATGCTTGTTGGGACTCTGAACCAATAGGAAAGAATTCTGATTACACTGATCCAAGTTCTGAAAGTCAGTATGCTAGAGAGAGCTCCACAGGTAAGCACTTTGAAGTAGGAATACCTAAGAACCCAGCCATTCTGACTTGTAGTGTTTCATATTCTTCTAGAACAGAGACCAGACCAGTAAGTGAGTGAGTTTTCAGATGATGACTGTAGCTACAGCTCTGACTTTAAGCTGTTCCAGATGTATCAAGCTGAAGTGGAGCAAGTCGTTCTTGATGAACCTGGCTCACCTTGCTGATATGAGGGTTTGTAAAATAAATACTATAATTATTTAAGTCACTAGGTTTTTGACCAGTTTACTAGCTAGTCATAGTCATTACTTAAATAATCAGAGAATCTAAATATCTCAGAACTGAGTCTCCAGCTGAGCATACCTTTCATCTAGGCTCAGGAACCAAGTCTTCTATGACCCAAGGATGCTGTTCTAGTTTGTCTTCCATTGCTGTGACAAAACACTCTGACTGACACCAACTTGGGGAGGAAAGGGTTTATTCAGTTTACATCTCTTGGGTCACAGTTCATCACTCAGGGAGCCCAAGGCAGGAACTCAGGGCAGGAACCTGGAGGCAGGAGCTGAAGCACAGGGCATGGAGGAATGCTGTTCACTGACTTGCTCCCCTGGCTCATGCCCAGCCTGCCTTCTTATACCGTACACAACAACCTGCCCAGGGTGGCACCACTCATTGTGGGCTGGGCCCTCCCACACTGCTTGACAATCAAGACAATACTCCACAGACGTGGCCACAGGCCAATCCGATGGAGCCAATTCCCCAATTGAGGCTCCCTCAACCCAGGTGTGTCAAATTGACAATTGACCCCTTGTCAACTTGACAAACAAAACACATCACTATTCAACCACCACCTTTCCAGTTCTTATCCCCAAAGTATGATGTTAACATTAATCACAACCTAAGACAGTACAACCTTAAAAGCCCCACAGTCCTTAAAATGTCCAAACACTTAAAAGTTCAGTCTACTAAAAGTCTCTTAACTGTGGGCTGCTGTAAAATCTAAAACAAGTACTGTCTTATTTCAAAGGGAAGAATCAGGCACTCTCAAACAAAACCTAAGTCCAGCAAGTAGCTCAAGGCTGGACACCTGGGATCCACTCACGATCTTCTGGGCTCCAAAGGGTCTCGGCAGCTCCCTCTCTCCGACTCTGCCGTCCGTGGCACACTCATCTCGCAGGCCCAGGCCGACTCCATTCTACACCTACCGCTGCTCTTGGTGGTCGTCCCAGGGTACCGGCATCTCCAAAAAGCTGGGGTCGCTACTGAAACTGAGGCAGCACCTTCACCAATGGTCTCTTCTGACCTCTCCTGGTGCAAAGCCTCAGCTTCTCTCCATGACCCCTGCAATCCTGGGGTCTTCACAGCAACCGAGGTGCACTTCCACCAATGGTCTTTCCTGACCTCTCACAGTGCCAAGCCTCGGCTGCTCTCTGTGACCCCCTCAAATTTCAACACCGGAACCATATAGGAGACTCTTACACGTTACCAAGTCCGGCTTCTGGCTCAAGATGGAGGCTCAGGCCCTTTCTGGGTCACAGCTTCTGTGTGCTGACCTTGAAGATATTCTCCCCAGAAGATTTCACCTCAGTGATGCTGGTCTCTTGTTACTTACAGCTGATTTTTCAGCCCCAGCTAACCAGCATCAATTGCCCCAGTACCACAAAAGTTTCACTTCAGGTTCTGGTCTCTTGTTACTTACAGCTGATTCTCCACCCCCCCAGCTGACCAGAACCCACAGATTACACAGTCCTGATGATCTCTGCTCTCCTTTGAAACTAGAAACTTCACAAGCCAGGCCTCCATCTTCTACAACTCCTTCAGCAAAACTGCTCCAAGCTCCACAGCAACAATCTTTAGGCATTCAATGATCTTCCCAGCCCAAAGTTCCAAACGCCTCCACAATCCTTCCCCAAAACACCAAGGTCAGGTCTGTCACAGCAATACCCCACTCGTCTGGTACCAATTTCTGTCCTAGTTTGTCTTCCATTGCTGTGACAAAACACTCTGACTGACACCAACTTGGGGAGGAAAGGGTTTATTCAGCTTACATCTCCTGGGTCACAGTTCATCACTTAGGGAGCCCAAGGCAGGAACTCAGGGCAGGAACCTGGAGGCAGGAGTTGAAGTACAGGCCATGGAGGAATGCTGTTCACTGACTTGCTCCCCTGGCTCATGCCTGGCCTGCCTTCTTATACCATACACAATAACCTGCCCAGGGTGTGGTGACTCATTGTGGGCTGGGCCCCATACTGCTTGACAATCAAGACAATAGTCCACAGATGTGGCCACAGGCCAATCCAATGGAGCCATTTCCCCAATTGAGGCTCCCTCAACCCAGGGGTGTCAAGTTGACACTAAAGCTATCCAGCACAGATGCCATACAAGTTTTGATAGTCTCCTGAAGAGATTTCAGCAGTAGCTGAAAGAGAGCTAGAAGTGTTCTAACTCTGTATAATTTTAGTTTTGTATATGTAGGGGCATCACCATAACTCAAGGCACCAAACTCCTGTGTGTGCTTATGTACATACATGTATGTATGTGCATGTGGAGGTCAGAGGTCAATTCCAGGATTCTTTCTCAATAACTACCTGGTTTAGCTATTTATTTTGTGTTCATTAATCACTCTCTGCTTCTGACTGTGGATGCAATGTGAGCATCTGCTTGATGTGCCTGCTGCTATGCTATTCCCGCCATGATGGACTGCAACCTCAATGTAAGCCAATATAAACCCTTCCTTCCTTACATTGCTTCTTGTCAGATATTTGATCACAGCAATGAGAAAGTAATACAACCATGCATTTGTCTGTTTATACTTACTAGTTTGAATCATTAATTATACTTTATTATAATTTCAAAAGTATCCCAATCTGGTGGGTAAATTATCTGGTGACCATATTCAAAGGCCTTAACACTTTCTCACATGCAAAATCTTTCACTTATTTGGGAAACCCACTGACCTTCTGTTGGAGTCGAAGGTCTGTGTGGGCAGGTGTCTTTGTTTTTTTGTTTTATTTTATTGCTGTACACTTGTAATTAGAGTAAGACCAGGTGATAAGTAGAAGTGTTAAGTAGGTCTCTGATCCCCTCCCTCTCTTCCTTGAGCTCTTCTCAAACTCTGGATGCTGAAGCATTGAAGGAAGTAGACTTTAGTTTAACAAAGAGGCTGTACTTGCAAGACTCTAAAGAGGAAGTAGAAATAGCTGTGTGCTGGTGTGAGGCCTCCCTATGCTGTAAAATCTCTTCTCATTCTGGGACAGCGGCCAAGGAAATCAAGGACCCCGGGACAGATTGAGCATCCTTCTGAGAAAAGTTTCTCAGCCTTTCTTATCCATCCTCTGGATTTGAGCAGCTTCCATGTGCATGCTTAACCTTGTATTTGTCCTCCAGGTACATAATTATACTTAATTTCCCTAGTTCAGTGTGGTGTAGGGTCATAAGTTAATTGTAAAGATAAGAAGTATGCTCTAAGTTGTCTTAAGCTCACGGATGATAACCGATTAAAGTGGGTATTAAGATTTGTTTTAAAGAGAAAATGAGCAGGACTGACCACCTCCTCCCCTGACTTCAACTATCTTTAGAAGGCTGTAGTCAGTTCCAGAGAGAGGACTGATTTTTTAAAAAGATTTATTTTAAAAGAAATGTATGCTTGTGTCTGTGTGTGGGTTTGTGCATGTGAGTACAGATGTCCCCAGAGGCCAGAGGTGTTGGAACCTCTGGAGCTGGAGTTACAGGTTGCTATGAGCTGCCTAAAGTGGTGAAACTACAACAATATAGACTGGACACTCATTTGATCAACTTGATTGAACATACAAGCCCCCCCCTTTCAGGATGGTGGGACCCATGAGCTGTGTGGGTTTGGGCACAACTGCTTGCAAATTGGTTTTACATGAAGGATGCTTGTACTCACAAATTATCACCTATTGTTAAAAAAAATGAAAACAAAACAAAACAAAAAAAAGCAGAGAAAGATGCAGAAAACTTACGGCAGAATGCACGATCTGCGATGGGTAGGGGTGGGGCGCGGGGGAAGGGAAGGGGATATATGCCTGAACTGAATTGGAAAATGATGTATGAAATACACAAAGCATCAATAAAAAAATAATAAAAAAGAAAAGAAGATTGTAAGGGAAAAGAAACAGGCTAGATAACTTAAGAAACCATAAAAAAGTATCAGAGATGAGGCAGAGGCAGGTGGACCCGGATTCCGTTCTGGTGTTGTTTCCCCTTTCCTGGAGAATGAAGGCCGAAGAAGAAAAAAAATCTGGCCCCAGAAATATCTACCTGTCCTTTCCGGTTTTATTTTATTTTTGTTTTTTATCTATTTAATTATTTATTCCTTTATATATTTACGGGTTTCTACATTCTATCTTTATTTAAGATTATGGGTAGGTCCACGCTGAGCTGGTTGGCTAGGTGTCCCTGGAAATCCTGGCCAGCTTTCCAGACAGAATCCATTCTATAAGACAGAAGGAGAGGATTTCCTGGGAGCTGTTGGATAGGACCTAAGGCAGTGGATCTCTCTGATTTCAGCAATCCTGCACCCGCCCACCCCCCCACCCCCCACCATGAAGTGGCCAGCCACCCCACCAAGTGCCAGCAGAAGCCGCTTCTCCTTCTAGTCCAGCTGCAGGGGCACTGTGTAGGTTGTGCAAGCTCCCCAGTCCAAGGAAAATGACCTTGCGCTGGCAACTGCCTCGTCCTCAGAACGGCCCATAACCCTCTCTAGCCCTGGTTTCCCTTGGCACCCGCCACCTCCTCGGAACACTTGGTTGCCCTGGAGCCCCGTGGCTTGCGCATGCGCAGAGTAACATCACTGTTGCAAGGAAGAGTTCATTTGGGATCTTCTGAATTCCTGGGAACTTCTTTGGATTTAACAACTGATAACTCCTCTCATTCATTTCCCTGCCCCAAGGAGAGAATCCCTGAGTGATTCAAGGAAAACTCTCTGGAGCATTAGGTCCCTCTACAAATTTCCCAAGGCAAAATGGCTTGGGTAATTTATGTATACATTTAGGGGCTGGAGAGATGGCCTAGCAGTTGAGAGTTCTGACCGCTCTTACAGAGGACCCGGGTTCGATCCCCAGCACCCACATGGCGGCTGAGAACCGTCTGAAACTCCAATTCCAGGAGAACTCCAGCTCCAGGGGAATCCGAGACCCTCTTCTGACCTCCGCGGTATTACACGACACGGGTGCACAGACTTGCATGCAGACAGTACATTCATACACATACATAAATAAATAAAATTAAAAAAAATTAAAAAAAATTAAAAAAAATAAGTGAAATTTGGAAAACAATTTCAGAACAGATTTAAAAACTTGAAGAAACAGGAACCATTGGAAAAACAAATCGAAATACTCTATATAAGGAAGATAGTTCTGAACTATTAACATCAATAGAGAAGATGGAAAGATGACACAATTGTAAAGTGCAGTTGCTGCTCTTATAGAAAACCCAGTTTGGTTCCCAGCATCCATGTGCTGTGACTCACAACCACTCGTAACTCCAGCTCCAGGTGATCTGATGTCCTCTTCTGGCCTCTGGGAGCACTGCACACATATGTATAAACTCACACAGAGACACACATATACACATAATTTTAAATAACTTTGAAAATCAAAGAAAGAATAATTGGGCTTAAAACACTGGAAATTGTATACTTCAAAATTGTTAAGATAACAAATTTCAAATATCCTGTCACAACAATAGGTGAGGTGATAAATATGTTAATCAGTTTGATTTAGTCATTCCACTGTATTAGATAAACATGCCACTTTGACTTTTTAATTACATTTTAATTAATTCATGTGAGTGGGTGTGTGTGCCATTGTTGTGGAGGTCAGAGGGCAACTTGCAAAGTGCATTCTCTCCCACCTACAATTTGAGTCCCAGGGATTGAATGAAGGCTGCACAATTTGGTAGCAAGCTCCTTTACCTGCTGAGCCATCTTACATTGCTTTTGAACTTTTATTCCACTATCTTTAGCTTCTATCACTTTCCTCACAAACAATGGGTGCTCAGCAGTTGAATAAGGATATGAGTGGCAAGCAGTTGTCACAGTGTTAAAAGAGAATGGTGAAAAGAATGATGTATATGCAAGCACTTGGGCTTCAATATGTGTAAGGATAGATTAATGTAATGGGATCAAGACATAGAGCCCCACAGAGCTCTGCACACAGGGCACTCCCAATCTGTGATGGATGATACCATTCAAAACACATTTCATCACTTTCAGTATTGTTCAGAAAGGCTTAATGAAGGAAAGCTTGCTGAGAGGGAGAGGGAAACCCAGGGTGACCACCCCATTGTTCACACTATCCAGCTGTGTGATTTTTAACAAGCTATTTCATCTATCCAGTTCTTTGTTCCCCTCCATGTGAAAGAAGAAGAATGAGCCAGAATTGGATTTTGGTTCCCACATTCCCTTAGGAGCCAGAATCCAACACGGTTGTCACCATGGACACAAAGGATACATAGGCAGGTGAGAGGGAGATGAATCAGTGAGTAAAGGCTCCTGCCACAAGCCCGAGTTCAGTTCCTGGAGCACACATTGAGGAGAGAACCAATATGACCTCTATTCCTGTGCACACAGACACACAGACACATACACACACACACAAATTAAAAATTAAAATTAGAAAAAATTTTTGTAAGGATGCATAAGCAGATGTATAAAGGTTTGACTTAAAAAATTTTTTTATTGATTATTTTCTTTTTTTTTTAATTTTTTTTTCTTTTTTATTTCTGTATGTGTATGAATGTACTATCTGCATGCAAGTTTGTGCACTCGTGACGTGCAATGCTGCGGAGGTCAGAAGAGGGTGTCGGATTCCCCTGGAACTGGAGTTCTCCTGGAATTGGAGTTTCAGACGGTTCTCGGCTGCCATGTGGGTGCTGGGGATCGAACCCGGGTCCTCTGTAAGAGCGGTTGGCACTCTTAACCGCTAGGCCATCTCTCCAGCCCCTTATTTATTATTTTCTATGTGTATGAGTGTACTGTCTGTATGTAGGTTGGTGCACCCGTGACGTGCAATGCTGCAGAGGTCAGAAGAGGGCGTCAGATTCCCCTGTGTGCTGGATAGCTTTAGTGTCAACTTGACACACCTGGGTTGAGGGAGCCTCAATTGGGGAATTGGCTCCATTGGATTGGCCTGCAGCCACATCTGTGGAGTATTGTCTTGATGGTCGAGCAGTGTGGGAGGGCCTGGCCCACCATGAGTGGTGCCACCCTGGGCAGGTTGTTGTGTACAGTATAAGAGGGCAGGCTGGGCATGAGCCAGAGGAGCAAGCCAGTGAGCAGTACTCCTCCATGGCTTGTGCTTCAGCTACTGCCTCCAGGTTCCTGCCCTGAGTTCCTGCCTTGGGTTCCCTGAGTGATGAACTGTGACCCAGGAGATGTAAGCTGAATAAACACTTTCCTCCCCAAGTTGGTGTCGGACAGAGTGTTTTGTCACAGCAATGGAAGACAAACTAGGACACCCTGGAACTGGAGTAAAAGACAGTTCCTAGCAGCCATGTGGGTGCTGGGAATTGAACCCGGGTCCTCTGCAGTGCTTTTAACTGCTGAGCCATCTCTCCAGCCCCAAAGGTTTGACTTTTGTGCTCTGGGATGAGGTGGGATGTGAAGTGGACAAGGAAAATGGAATCAGATGAGCTAAGGAAAACATTCTGGAAGCTCCATATAGTTGAGGACATACATGGCATTTGGATTATGTAGTCTGAGTGTGAAGTGTTTTGCAAAGGCTCATATGTTTGAACATGTGGTCCTCACTTTTGCTGCTGCTTAGGAAGCTTGAGGAAATGTGAAAGGGAGCCTTGCTGGAAAGTGGCTGGAGGTCTGATAGCCTGTGCTACTTATTGTCCTCTCTGCTTCCTGATTGCGGCTGCAACAAGACCATCAGCACCCTCTGCTTGCTGCCATGATGCCCCACCTGCCACCATGCCTTCCCAGTTGTCGTGCCTTCCCAGTTGTCATGCCTTCCCAGTTGTTGTGCCGTCCCAGTTGTCATGCCTTCCCAGTTGTTGTGCCTTCCCAGTTGTTGTGCCTTCCCAGTTGTTTGTGCCTTCCCAGTTGTCGTGCCTTCCCAGTTGTCATGTCTTCTCTGTTGTCATGTCTTCTATGTTTTCATGTCTTCTCTGTTGTCATGTCTTCTATGTTGTCATGTCTTCTCTTTTGTCATGTCTTCCCAGTTGTCGTGCCTTCCCAGTTGTCATGCCTTCTCTGTGGTCATGTCTTCTCTTTGGTCATGTCTTCTTTGTTGTCATGTTTTCTCTGTTGTCATGTCTTCTCTGTTGTCATGTCTTCTATGTTGTCATGCCTTCTCTGTGGTCATGTCTTCTCTTTGGTCATGTCTTCCTGTTGTCATGTCTTCTCTGTTGTTATGTCTTCTTTGTTGTCATGTCTTCTCTGTTGTCATGTCTTCTCTGTTGTCATGTCTTCCTGTTGTCATGTCTTCTCTTTGGTCATGTCTTCCTGTTGTCATGTCTTCTCTGTTGTTATGTCTTCCTGTTGTCATGTTTTCTCTCTTGTCATGTCTCCCTGTCGTCATGTCTCCCTGTTGTCATGTCTTCTCTGTTGTCATGTCTTCTCTGTTGTCATGTCTTCCTGTTGTCATGTCTTCTCTTTGGTCATGTCTTCCTGTTGTCATGTCTTCTCTGTTGTTATGTCTTCCTGTTGTCATGTTTTCTCTCTTGTCATGTCTCCCTGTCGTCATGTCTCCCTGTTGTCATGTCTTCTCTGTTGTCATGTCTTCTCTGTTGTCATGTCTCCCTGTTGTCATGTTTTCTCTGTTGTCATGTCTCCCTGTTGTCATGTCTCCCTGTTGTCATGTCTTCTCTGTTGTCATGTCTTCTCTGTTGTCATGTCTCCCTGTTGTCATGTCTCCCTGTTATCATGTCTTCTCTGTTGTCATGTCTTCTCTGTTGTCATGTCTTCCTGTTCTCATGTCTCTTTGTTGTCATGTCTTCTCTGTTGTCATGTCTTCCAGTTGTCATGTCTTCCCAGTTGTCATCCCTTCCCAGTTGTCATGCCTTCTCTGTGGTCATGTCTTCCCAGTTGTCATGCCTTCCCAGTTGTCATGTCTTCTCTGTTGTCATGTCTTCTCTGTTGTTATGTCTTCTCTGTTGTCATGTCTTCTCTGTTGTTATGTCTTCTCTGTTGTCATGTCTTCTCTGTTGTCATGTCTTCTCTGTTGTCATGTCTTCTATGTTGTCATGTTTTCTCTGTTGTCATGTCTTCCTGTTGTCATGTTTTCTCTCTTGTCATGTCTCCCTGTTGTCATGTCTCCCTGTTGTCATGTCTTCTCTGTTGTCATGTCTTCTCTGTTGTCATGTCTTCCTGTTGTCTTCTCTTTGGTCATGTCTTCCTGTTGTCATGTCTTCTCTGTTGTTATGTCTTCCTGTTGTCATGTTTTCTCTCTTGTCATGTCTCCCTGTTGTCATGTCTCCCTGTTGTCATGTCTTCTCTGTTGTCATGTCTTCTCTGTTGTCATGTCTTCCTGTTGTCATGTTTTTTCTCTTGTCATGTCTCCCTGTTGTCATGTCTCCCTGTTGTCATATCTTCTCTGCTGTCATGTCTTCTCTGTTGTCATGTCTCCCTGTTGTCATGTCTCCCTGTTGTCATGTCTTCTCTGTTGTCATGTCTTCTCTGTTGTCATGTCTTCTCTGTTGTCATGTCTTCTCTGTTGTCATGTCTTCCTGTTCTCATGTCTCCTTGTTGTCATGTCTTCTCTGTTGTCATGTCTTCCAGTTGTCATGTCTTCCCAGTTGTCATCCCTTCCCAGTTGTCATGCCTTCTCTGTGGTCACGTCTTCCCAGTTGTCATGTCTTCTCTGTTGTCATGTCTTCTCTGTTGTCATGTCTTCTCTGTTGTCATGTCTTCCAGTTGTCATGTCTTCTCTGTTGTCATGTCTTCCAGTTGTCATGTCTTCCCAGTTGTCATGCCTTCCCAGTTGTCATGTCTTCTCTGTTGTCATGTCTTCTCTGTTGTCATGTCTTCCAGTTGTCATGTCTTCTCTGTTGTCATGTCTTCCTGTTGTTATGTCTTCTCTGTTGTCATGTCTTCTCTGTTGTTATGTCTTCTCTGTTGTCATGTCTTCTCTGTTGTCATGTTTTCTCTCTTGTCATGTCTCCCTGTTGTCATGTCTCCCTGTCGTCATGTCTTCTCTGTTGTCATGTCTTCTCTGTTGTCATGTTTTCCTGTTGTCATGTCTTCCCAGTTGTCATGTCTTCTATGTTGTCATGTCTTCCAGTTGTCATGTCTTCCCAGTTGTCATCCCTTCCCAGTTGTCATGCCTTCTCTGTGGTCATGTCTTCCCATTTGTCATGCCTTCCCAGTTGTCATGTCTTCTCTGTTGTCATGTCTTCTCTCATGTCATGTCTTCTGTGTTGTTATGTCTTCTCTGTTGTCATGTCTTCTGTGTTGTTATGTCTTCTCTGTTGTCATGTCTTCTCTGTTGTCATGTCTTCTCTGTTGTCATGTCTTCCTGTTGTTATGTCTTCCCTGTTGTCATGTCTTCTCTGTTGTCATGTCTTCTCTGTTGTCATGTCTTCTCTGTTATCATGTCTTCTTTGTTGTCATGTCTTCTCTGTTGTCATGTCTTCCTGTTGTCATGTCTTCCCTGTTGTCATGTCTTCTCTGTTGTCATGTCTTCTCTGTTGTCATGTCTTCCTGTTGTCATGTCTTCTTTGTTGTCATGTCTTCTTGTGTTATGTCTTCTCTGTTGTCATGTCTTGTCTGTTGTCATGTCTTCCTGTTGTCATGTCTTCTCATTGTCATGTCTTCCTGTTGTTATGTCTTCTCTTTGTCATGTCTTCTCTGTTGTCATGTCTTCCTGTTGTTATATCTTCTCTGTTTTCATGTCTTCCTGTTGTCATGTCTTCTCTGTTGTCATGTCTTCTCTGTTGTCATGTTTTCTCTGTTGTCATGTCTTCCTGTTGTCATGACTTCTCTGTTGTCATGTCTTCTCTGTTGTCATGTCTTCCTGTTGTTATGTCTTCTCTGTTGTCATGTCTTCCTGTTGTTATGTCTTCTCTGTTGTCATGTCTTCTCTGTTGTCATGTCTTCTCTGTTGTCATGTCTTCTCTGTTGTCATGTCTTACTGTTGTCATGTCTTCTCATTGTCATGTCTTCCTGTTGTTATGTCTTCTCGTTGTCATGTCTTCTCTGTTGTCATGTCTCCCTGTTGTCATGTCTTCTCTGTTGTCATGTCTTCTCTGTTGTCATGTCTTCCTGTTGTCATGTCTTCTCGTTGTCATGTCTTCTCTCTGTTTTCATGTCTTCTTGGTTGTCTTGATGTCTCTGGTGTCATGTTTTCTCTGTTGTCATGTCTTCTCTGTGGTCATGTCTTCTCTGTTGTCATCTCTTCACTGTTGTCATGTCTTCTCTGTTGTCATGTCTTCTCTGTTTTCATGTCTTCCTGTTCTCATGTCTTCCCGTTGTTATGTGTTCTCTGTTGTCATGTCTTTTCTGTTGTCATGTCTTCTTGGTTGTCATGTCCTTCCCTCCAGGGCAGAACATCATGTTGAATCATTAGCTAGAAATAACCTTCCCCTTCAGGTTGCTTCTCATCAGGTATTTGGTCTCAAGAGTAAAAGGGAATTCCTAACCGTTGGGAACATGTCAGACACGCCCACCCTGCAGAATACCAGCTCCATCCATGCAGAAGCTTTTCCTTCACTGTAGATACTCAGAATCCAATGGGTCTTTCCAGCTGGCCACACGACCCAGAGCCTCTCCTTAGGGCTTTATCCACTCTGCCTGCAGCAGGCTTACATCTCTCCCCACAGGAGGCACTGGAAACCTGTGAAGGGCACAATCAAATCATATGTGCCTTGTCAATGCCGACACAGGCAGAGATACCCAGAAACACAAGGAGATACAGGACCAACCTGCATCTCAGGGTCTTCTGGGAAGTGCCAGTGGTTTTGTTTCCATCCTGTCAGCAGGGAAGTCTGCCTGCACTTGGAGGCTCTGTGCTGGCTGTTTCATAAGGCATTTGTTTACTTCCTTCCTGTTATTTCTGACAATGTATTCCTTTCCATGATTTGACTCTAAATGGAAAGTAAGATCTCACATGTGGCAGGTGAGGAGCTCATGACAACCCTGGAAATATGCCAGAGCTTCAGTGTTTGATCTACAGGGATGAAATGAAAGCAGGATGCTTGATCTTGGCAAAAATAACTGCTCCTTGGCTCACCTGTAACTCCAGTTCCAAGGGATCTGACACCCTCTTCTGGCCTCTATGGCCACTGTTCTCACATGCATAACCACACACAGACACATGTAGTTTAAAAATACGTCAAAATAGATTAGGAGAAGAAAGATGGTATAATCTATTCTCAGATGCAAAGGCATAGTCCCACAGTTTTCCACAGAAATAAAACTTTTGTACTTTACCTATCAGAGCACATAACTCTTCCTAAAAATGTATCTTCAATTCAGTACTCTACTAGCTCTTGTCTATAGACATACCTCAACACAGTCACACAGCTGTACTCTCACCACATTTGAGCACATTTACTGGAACATTTAGTCACAGTTTTCCTTAAAATTTTTTTCTTGTGAGGTCAGGCTAGCCTCAGTTTCTCTATGTAGCTGAAGATGAGGTTGAACTCCTAATCTTCCTGCCTCCATATTTTGAGTGCTGAGACTACAGACGTGTTCTACCATGTGCAGTTTATGTGGTGCTAGGGACTAAACCCAAGGTATTGTGACATGCGAGGCAAATACTCTACCAACTAAGCTCTATCTCCAACCCCTAATCATATGCTTTATATAAGATCATATTATGTAAAATGCTCACTCATTTCTCTGTGCTAAATTGTATTATGATTTTCAGCCTATGTAACCACACTTGTTTTATAACCATGCATAAAATGTTATCTCACATCTATCACATCCATCAGTTTGTATACAAAGACAGATGCCAACCTGCCTTTTCCACCATACAAAGACACAAACACAGCTTATAATTTCTGGTCTGTGATGCTGTCCTAGCTTAGAAGGTGCTGAAGCTTGTGAATGCAGTTCATGCAGCTAATTTTCTATTTTGCAAGCACAAATCTCACTTGATCCCTGCTAATCTAGAGGATGCCGTTATCAAGTAAGAAAACAATAGTGTAACTAAATGAATCTCTATTTTCACTTGAGGGGTTAATCCATGTTCCTGGACAAACAGAGTCAGTGGAGGAGTTTGAATAAACCCAGCAAAGACAGGGGTTAGTTTATTCTTTGTGGCTTGCCTCAAGGTCAAAAATTCTAGAGAAGTGCGTGTATGTGTGTGTGTGCCATGCATGCATGCATGCATGTGTGCGTGTTTTGGTGTATATGTGGGTGTGTGTGGGTGTTCCTAGAATGCTGAGGTTGAGAATAAGAATCATCCTCCTTCACCCTTCCATCTTAGTCATTGAAGCAAGAATCTCTCAAACCCAAAGCTCACCCATATGACTACTCTTACTCTCTAGCTTTCTCTGGGGATTCCTATTCTGTAACCTCCAAGGCTGGAATTGCAGACAGGCCCCATGCCCACCTGGCATCTATGTGGGTTTCTAGAGATCCAAACTTTGGTCTTCACACTTGGAGGGCAACTTCTTTATCTACCCAGCTATGAAAAAAAAATTTGAATATTTTTCTACTTACTTCCAGATTTAATTTTGACTTTGGTGGAAGGCTGAGGGTGTGCCCTGGAGGTTTATATTTCTTCTTGGAGGTCCACCAATGCATAAAACTGATATTTTACTGGGAAACTAGTTGTAGTATAGTAGTTATAGAGTTTGAGATCCTGCCAAACATAGATTTGCAGATTCTGGTTTTAATTGATAATCAGATCAACTCTCCTGATATTGAAAATCTCTCAGAAGAATCTATGCTTATGAAAAAAATTTGGTAAATATTTCAGAGGATTGCAGCACAGGAGCTTAGAGACTGATGCAGGAAATAGGCCAGGAATACTGAAGAAAAAAAGAAAAAAAAAAGCCCACGGATACAGATATCACTGCTGAAAACTGAAGCCTAGCTTGTTTTCAGGTGGCAATAGAAAATGGTCCACTCGACCTGGATATTGTCCTATACTGTTATTGGCAAGGCCTAGTGTTTTTATGTGTGTACATGCATATGTGCACATATGCTGATGTGTGCTGAGTGTATTCTTCAATTGCTCTCTACCTTATTTTTTGAGACAGGTCTCTCAGTGGCCTGGAGCTGGTCAGCTAGACTGATCCTGGTATTGGAGTTACAGCTGTCACCACTACACTGGCTTTGTGGTACTGCTGATCTTAACTCAGGTCCACGTGTTTGCACAATGTGCACTTTGTTGACTAAGCCATAGCCACAGAACTCTGGTGGGTTTTTAGTTATGTGGGTACTGCTGATCTTAATTCAGGTCCACGTGTTTGCACAACGTGCACTTTGTTGACTAAGCCATATCCACAGAACTCTGGTGGTTTTTTAAGTTATGTGGGTACTGCCGATCTTAACTCAGGTCCATGTGTTTGCACAACATGCACTTTGTTGACTAAGCCATATCCACAGAACTCTGGTGGTTTTTTAGTTGTTGTTAAAAAGCTTAATATTTGTTTATTTGAGACAGGGTTTCCTTGTACCACCAGCTGGACTGGAACTTGCTATATAGACTAGGTTGGTCTTGATCTCACAAGGGTCCACCTGCCTCTGCCTCATGAGTGGTGGGATTAAACATATGCACCACCATGCCAGGCTTAAAAAATGTGTGTGTGTGTGTGTGTGTGTGTGTGTGTGTGTGTGTGATGTGGGGGTAGGTGTATTTGCCACTGTGCATGTGTGGAGGTCAGAGGACAACTTTGTAAAGTTGATTGTCTCCATCTATCATTATGTGGGTACCAGGAACCATACAGAGGTAGTCAGGCTTGCATGGGTGGGTGGCCAGTGTCTTCACTTGCTCAGCCATCTCACTGGCCCCATGAGTTACTCTGAACATCTTTAATCTCTGGTATTGCACAAGGTCTCATCTCCTTCTGCCCCTGGCTTAATTTCATTGCACTTGGCCTTTTACTTATGCTTCTAGGCTAGTCAGTAAACTCACTGATTATAATATCTATCTCTCACTTAGACTAAGGGAAAGGTTCATCAAGTAAAGTGCTTGCTGTGGAAGTGTGCAGAATGGAGTCTGGGTTCTCCAGCACTCACATAGATACTGGATGTCATGACAGCTCACCTCTAATTCCAACCTGAGCTGACTGAAACACTTCCTTCAGACAATGTAAACTGTCATAAAGATCTAGACCTCATTTTTAGATTTCTGAGCAACTAGAAGGGTTACAGAAGGAGAATAATGTGGAGGACTAGAATCATAATTTATTTATTTATTTATTTTTTTAAATTAGTTTTTATTGATGCTTTGTGCATTTCATACATTTTTTCCAATTCATTCAGGCTTAGTGCCCTTTCCCTCCCCCCCCACCCCTACCCTCCCAGATCAATGCCTTCTGCCATAACGGTCCTGCATCTTTTCTCTTTTGTGTTTTTTTTTTTTCATTTTTAGCTATAAGTGATAATCCTGATTCAGAGCATCCGTCATGCAAAACCTATCTGCAGGCTGTTGTGCCCAACACCTACAGCCCCACCAGCCAGTGGGGGTGACAGGTTGCTTGTTCAATAAAGTTGATCAATTGAGTGTCCAACGACATGCTGTAGTTTCACCAGCACCCAATCGCAGCCCCTTTACATTCTACCACAGCCCCTCTTTTCCGCGGTTTCCCTAGATTAGAAAGGGGCACAGTGGATGAGAGGTAAAACGTCCACTCTCTCTGGAGCTGTTGAACCTGGACAGCGGTCAATTCTAGGCTGTTTCCTTTCATGGGCTGACAGTTTGTCCAAGAATAACCTTTCGATCCTACTAATGAAAACAAAGCAATTAGATATGTCGGTATTTAAGCAGTACTAATGTTATGGTAGGTTACTTTAGCATAGACACATGTTTGGAGATGTTAATCCATAAATTACAATTTCCCCCCCTGTTAATATGAACATGGTCTTACTGGGGCTTATGAGATCTCCTAACCTGTAGAGTATGGGGTAAGCTGGTGGCATCAGCCTTGGGTTATTCCTCCAAGGGAGAGAGCTAAAAGCCAATTAGAGTTGGGATATACAGCCATATGCCTGCCACTGCTGCACAGTAAATTTTCCAGGCAGGTGAGGTGTAAGCTGGTGCTGATGGTGGAGTCTTGCGTGACTCAGGGAGACCCAGAGTTGAGTTGATTGGTTTAATGGCCTTTGGTAATGTTCTCTGGCATTCCAGAGGCATCTGTACACTTGCATATGAGGTCTCAATACATCCCTCCCATGTTCGTCAGGAGCTTTCGGCAGCAGGGTCTTTTGCCTCTCCTCCTGTAGGTACCAACGTAGAGGGCAAGGAGCCCTTACCTTTGGGGGGCATTGGATCCCCTGCCAACATCCACCTGGAAGAAACATCCATTGCTGATGGCAGAGCTCCTGTATTAATATAGTTTTCTTAAGTGCATAGCCCCGAGACTTTAGTGTTATATGTGGTTCTGAACAGAGAGTAAGCAGCTCTGTTCCAATAGCAAAAAGCGGGAACCAGCCCAGGTGCCTTCAACTGACACTGACGAGTGGATAGAGAAAATGGGGTACATGTCCACAATGGAGTACGATGCAGCAGTAAAGAGGGACACCATCATGAAATTTGCCAAGTAATGGATGGAGCTGGAAGACCTTATGTTAGTGAAGTACACAGTCCAAGAAAAAACAAACGAAAATGGTGTCCCTCATAGGTGGATGCGAGTACCAACAACCCAGATATAAATTTTCCTCATGGAGGAGCGGGAGGCATAGTAAAAGAACAACAGAAAGACTTCATCAAATCAGAAAATGGCTGAAATGGGGAATTGGGAAAGGGGATAGGGGGGAAGGGACACGGGTGTATATTCGTTAGGCATATTTAATTGACGTGAAATCAACAAGTATCCAGTTTCGCCTAGACACTATCTACAGGACACCTGGGGTTATTTAGACTTCGTAAAAGTAAAGTAAAAGTAAAAGTGAAAATGGGTAATTAAACAACATGGGTTTACAGAATCACGCGAAAAAAATGTAATGCATCATCTGAGTTAAATGGAGATCTAATTCGCTGTTGCCCACATATGCTTTACATAAAATCTGTAGCGCCGAACTTTGGGATTGCCACATACCAAATGTTCTCTAATTTCTCTGTTGTACAGTTGCACCGTGTAGATTCTCTGTAAGAGGAGTTAATGTAAAAATAGTTTGCTTCCAAGATTAATCCTATATAGTCACTCAAAACCACATGGGTGAATTTGATGAAATCTGTGCCTTGACTCCACCCTATAGTCTTGTATAATACAACGAGCTTCTGGAACCATACGCTAAAAAAAAGGGGGGGGGATACAGAAAGACAATAGAATCATAATTTTAAAAGAAGTATGTTTCCTTTTTAGATCTAACATTACTTTCTTTTAATTATGATTCAAGTCCACTTAAGGCAAAAATTATTAATACAGGAGAGCTCTGATAGCACAGCAATGATTATTCTGTCAAGGAGATCCAACCCCCCCCCCCCCCCCGAACGGAAGGCGTCTTGCCTGTAAAACGGGATACCTGCAAGAAGATAGGCAGTAAGGCCCTGCTGTGTGAAGACCTGATGTAAGGGAAAGATGTATTGAGACCCGCACTTGCAATTACATTTTGGTCTCTGGAATACCAGAGAGTTTTAACCAAAGGCCACTAAAACCAATAAAGCAAAATATAGTCTCCTTGAGTCAATCAAAACTCCTCCACCAACATCAGACACACCTCGCCTGCCCGGGAAATACCTGTGCAGTATAGCAGCCATATGTCTGTAGATCCCAAATCTAATTGGCTATGTATAGCCCGCTCCTTGGAGATAAGCCACACTGATGCCCAAGCTTACATCCGCTTGTGGTAGGAGATGTTGTAAGCCACAGGAAGACCCTGTAACGTTTACAGAAAAAACGTAATTCATGTATCATCCAAACATCTGTGTCCGAGACGCAAAGTAACGTACCATAAACAATTATATTGTTTAAAAATAACCTATATTCTAATTGCTTGTGCTTCATTAGTAGGACGAAAGGTTATTCCTGGACAGCTGTCAGCCCATGAGGAAACAGCCAGACTGACCAGAGTCCAAAAATGGCATCTCCAGAGAAAGTAGAACTGTTTTGCGTCAATTGTTCCACCTGTGGCCCCTTTTCTAAGCCTAGGGAACAATCTGGAAGAGGGGGGGGGGCATGGTAGAATGTAAGGGTGGCAATTGGGGTGAACCATGGTGAAACTACAGAATATAGACTGGCCGCCTTATGTTTGATCAACTTGGATTATACATACAAGCCCCCCACCCCCCCAGCTGGATGGTGGGACCCTGTGTGGGTTTGGGCACAACTGCTTGCAATTTGGTTTTTACAGGAAGGATGCGTGTACTCACAAATTATTACTTATTGTTCACAACTGAAATAAAAAGAAAGTATATATATTCAAAAAATGATAAAGCTAAGAAAAAGATTGTTGGAAAAAAAGAGCCAAATAATGATGTGGCTTACCTGAGATAGACACATGTCCAGAATTATCAGCCAGCCTTCTGGTGGTGGGCATGGTGACTCATTTGATTCACAAGCTAGGTGACAAGAGCTACACAAACATTCCTTCAGCAAATGCTAAAACTATGGGAATCTTGCCGTTTTTCTCACTTTGGGAAATTCAGTTACTTTCCTAGATATCTAATGGGCATTTATTAATCTCCAATCCAACCATCCTTGTCTACACTGGAAGGTCACCGTGCCAAGTGTGGACACCTAATACATGATATATGTGCATATGCAGAGGTCTGAGGATGACACTGGGTGTTCTGCTTCACACTCTCCACCTTATTTCCTTGCTGCACAGCAGCTTACTGAACTTGGCATAGGCTGGCAGCCCACAAGCCTGAGCAATCCTCTTGTCTCCACCTCTCTGCTGCCCTGTGCTTGGCAGTGCGTGTGGTCCCACATGGCTTTTTATGTGCTGGGCTCATAGCACAGGTCCTCATGCTTGCACGGTAACTGTCTTACCCACCGACCACCTCTCCAGCCCCAGGTTTATTTAATTTATTTTTGAGCACATGCATCACCTTGTTTCACATTCATTTCTGCTGTTTGGTATGGATAAGAGCCTCCACCTCCACCTTGGACAGCTGGATGAATTTTGTGTGGGGCTATCTCTTGCAACGATAAATTGCTTTTTTCACTGGACTGAAGTATAATGCTCTCTGTGACAAATGAAGCCCACTGACTCTCACCTATCTGAAATTGAAAAAGAAAAGACATCAGATTACCCCAGAACTCTACTTAAGAAGGATGATAGAGCTGGACCTTCTGTGAGAGTGAAACTTAATGACCTCACCTAACAGCATCAGTATCTTCTATCAAATGTCCTGCAGCGCAAGGCTGCTCTGGGGTCACAGGCTTTTTGTTTGCTGTAGTTCACAAAGGAGAGTGGGATGGGACCATGGAATCTTCCTCTTCCTGTGTTATTGCTCTCAGACTGGAAGAAAACATAGCTGCTGACTTCCTGTACATTTCAATAAGGCATGATAATTTTATCCAGAGGAAAAAGAAACATGTTCTCCTTTCTTTAGTGTCTAAGTCCAAATATGAAGCAGAAATGCTTGTAACTGACTGGATATGGCCCAGGCCTCTTAGTGTCCATTTCAGAAAGGTTTAGAGAAGGCTGGGCACTGGCAATGTACTTGATGCATAAGTGTGAGGACCTGACTTCAGTCCCTAGAACCCATGTAAAATAAGCTGGATGTGGCGACACGTGCTTCTAATCCTGGCATGGGGGCAGTGGAGACAGGTGGATCTCTGGGGCTCACTGGCCGGGCAGCTCAGGATACTTGCTGAACTCCAGGTCCAGGAGAGATACTGACTCCAAAACAAATAAACAAAACCAAGTTAGATGACTGGAGTACTGACAACCATGTTGTCCTCTGACCTCCATGTGAATGTGCACATGCACATGTACCAATGCCTGCACGCATTGCACCTAATGAACTCAAACTTGCATATACACATGTATACATGTGAAAAGAGAAGAAAAGGTTTATAGAGCTGTCTTTCTCCAGTTATGCAAGGCAGCCTGAGTAAGGGAAAAGGCTTTGTAATCTTGTCTCTGAACTATGGTTCTGGAGAAAAGAAACAGAACTAAGAAATGTGTGCACTTCGTTTCAGTGGAACCTCTGTACCCAAGGCTCACAGAACACAGCAGAATGAGGGGCAGAGAGAAAACTAGTGTAGCTCTCAGCTTTCACCAGTGAAGCTTCCTTATACAACATGAGATGCACTCTGAAGGTCCCAACTGACCAACTTTAAGAATAAGAGAGTGGATAGGACTCCGATATTAAACCTCACCCCCCCACGGCTCAGGGAGAGGGGGTGGAAAGATTGTAAGAGCCAGGGCTGGTTCTTGGACAAAGGGAAGCTTCCTTTTGTAGGTGGTGGGTATCAACTAGGGTCCTCTGCAAGAGCAGGATATGCTCTTAACCGCTGAACCATCTCTCCAGTCCCCTGTATTAATTAATTCACTTTTTGAGACAAAGTCTCCCTGTAGCACCAGCTGGCCTGGAACTCAGTATGCAGACCAGGCTGGCCTTGATCTCATAGAGATTTGCCTGCTTCTGCCTCCTGAGTGCTGGGATTAAATGCACGTTCTACTACACCTGGTGTGCTTGTATAGTACGGAGAAGGTGATAAAGGCTCAGGTATAAGACATAGTATAGCTAGAAATGAGAGGGAGGAAATGCAGCATTTGCTTCTCTGTGTCTGGTTAGCCCCCCCGCCCCCCGCTTGATGTTTGGCTACTTTCCTCCAGTCTTCTCCCCTAAATCTTCCTCTGAACGCTTACAATACATGGCTCTATCCATCACACAGCAGACCTGCTTTATACCATTGTGTTTATTGTCCAAGTGAACTGTGCTGTTTTCTGGACAAACATTATGTCTTTCTCTACCTTGAATCCAGAGTCTAAATACATGTGTCAATATCTGAACAAAAAGAAAAGGGATGAATGAGAATATGACAGATAAAATGCCAATTTCCCACTCTAAGAGACTAACAAACAGGTAAATTTTATAGTATGCACTGGAGGAAGGACAGGGTCAGCTCTCTCCTGCTTGAACTCCTAGGAAGAGAGCCATGTCTTTGTGGCAGTCTCACTTTTCCTGCTTTCCAGCCAAGGGCGCTGCTGGTTTGATTATCTTCCATTTCCCCTACCACCCTTTTCTTTCTCGCTTAATTCAGAATGCTTAACACATAGCTTTTAAATTGTTAATAAGCAGGAATAAGTATGCCATTAATTTGAAAATACTTTATTCAGAGGATGGACTTGCTGCAAGATTCCAGGGGTGGCTGCACAATAATTAACGAATTTAATTTCTAGTGCTAAATACATCATAATTTGAGGATGAGTGTATGTGCTAATTGCAATTAGGCCCAGAAGAGAGCATGTTTTTCTGGCTTGCCATCATCTGTTTAGGTCTGGTTTTCATCTTAAAAGTATATTTCCTAACGTGAAACTTCTAGGAAGTTGAGGTGTTAAGAACATGGGACCACTGGCCCACACAATGCCCACAAATAGTTCTTTGCCAAAATAATGATACTGGTTGAGATGGGAAGGGAAGTCATGCAGCAGTTTCCTCTGAACTGAACCATTATCTCCTGGAGGGAGGCTCTCTGAGATTCAAGAAGGAAACAAAGCTTAAACTGTAGATGGCTCAGACATACTGGGAAGCTCCTGAAGGAGACCCTCTGACACTAGTACAGTCACTAAACCTCCCGAGGGATCTGCAGGGCCATAGACTTCCTGAGCTCCCACCCATTCTAGGGTGGGATTTTTAGTGAAATAGCTGTCTTTGACTCATTGATGCTTCTATACTCCTGTAAGTAATGTCAATAAACTCACCAAGCTAGACTTTCTCTAGTTGGTTGTCACCCCTGTCAAGGTGAAATGGTTGTTTGTACACATCTCCTCAGGAAAATCATAGAAACGGGCACAGAACCAGGCAAATGACAGCAGGCCTGTGTCCTACCACTGCCTCCAGCTTTGCTCCCTGTGTGATATAAAGTCTACTTTTTACCTTGGTCCCTACTTTCCTCATTAGATAAACATGTCATAGCTATATGAGGCATTTTGACAAGTCAAGTATGCAAGGAATGCTCAATACCTGGTGCTAGCACTATAATCTCTGTGACAGTATTGTGAGGCTTTAAATCCAGATGTGAGCTAAGGTTTCACGCTGAGATCCAGGTCCACCCTTCCAACTCTTCAGCCTGGCTCACAGGTGCTGACTGGGCACCGTAACCTTCAGCCTCCTCCCTGTTACTACCAATCGCACCCATTACCAGGTTCTGAGTTGTGAGAGAAGGCTGCCATTGCCTAGCATTCAGGTGTGTCTGATCTGGGCTCTGTGGTCATGAAGAATGCAGCCAACACGAAACAGTAAACCGCTTAATACATGTTGAAATTTCCTTTTGATAACTTCATTACATGGTTCCTCAGGGTGAACTTTGAATAAGTCAATAGTATTTCTTCTAAAAAAGATTCATTTTTATTATTTTTTAAAGTACATGTATATGTATGTGCATGTAACTGCAGGTGTCTGTGAAGGCCAGAGATGTCAGATCCTCTGGAGCTGGAGTTATAGGGGGTTGTGAGCTGCTCCACATAGAGACTGGGAACTAAACTCAGTCCTGTGTAAGAGCAGTACTTGCTCTTAACTACAAGCATTTCAATATCAAAAGGTTGGCCACACCTCAGGGCCCTGAGTGTCACTTGCTTGACCTCTTTGTGCCACTGACTTCTTGGTTATCTATTGGGGTAGAAGAAGATCACTTGGGGTGCAGCCTCCTTATCTCTCTGAAATGTTGGGTGAAGGAAATGGGGAAGAGGAAGGGCAGGGCTGGGGCTATTTGAAAGGGTTCTTCAGCTGCCTCAGGTGGAACCAGCTGCTCTGAACCAGCTGTTTTTGCATACCATATCCAGAGGAGCCCTTGCCAATCTTGAATTCTCATGTGAGCAGGCAGATTCCACTTTCTCCACTAACTGAAAGGATTGAAAGGCAACTAAGGGGCTAGAGAGAAGGCTCAGATTGTAAATGCTTGCCGTGCAGGCATGGGGACCTGCATTTGGGTCCCCAGCACTCATGTAAAAGCCAGGCATGGCAATACACACTTGCGATCTCAGCACTGGTGGGTGGACACAGGAAGAGGCTGGACTGCTCAGCCAGTGTAATCAAATTGGTGAGTTCCAGGTTTAATGAGAGACCCTGTTTAAAAAACATGTGGAGAGTAGACACCTGAGTGGAACATCAAACCTTTTGGATGGAGTGCAGATCAACAGCTTTGTGGGGATTTGCTTGTTTGATGGATTGGTTTTGTTGTTTCATTTTTTCTGTGTGTGACTGAGACTCTGTAGCCCAGACTAATGTCAAACTTGAAATTTTTTCACTTTAACTTCTTGTATGCTGGGATTATAGGCATGTAGCACCAGTCCAAGCTCTGGTTTCATGTTTAAAATTAAGGCGTGGTGGCACACACCTTTAATCCTAGCACTTGGGAGGCAGAGGCAGGCGGATCTTTGTGAGTTCAAGGCCAGCCTGGTCTACAGAGTGAGTTCCAGGCCAGCTGGGGCAACAGGCAGACCTTGTCTCAAAAAGACCAAAAAAAAAAAAAAAATAAATAAAATTAAAATGAAAACTTGGGCTGGAGGGATGGCTCAGTGGATAAATGTGCTTAGCAACAAGCTTGAAGACTTGAGTTCTGTTCCTAAGACCCATATGGTGGAAGGAGAGTGCCAACTCCTGAAAGTTGTCCTCTAACTTCCACATGTGAATCATGGCTTGAGTATGTACATATGTACGTATGTACATATGTATGTATGTACACACAAACACACACACACACACATACACACACACTCATGAGAGAGGTGAGGGGCTCAGCTTTCCACATTGACAAAGCTATTAAAGGTTTTTGAAATCTGTCCTTACCAAGGAAGCTACCCTCTCAAGCTTTAGACTCTGGAACTCAGATTTAATTAATTCAATGTTTCTTATTAGGCCGAAATTGGGAGGGCTTTGGGGTCAGCTTCCCTGGGAGACCATATTGGTTTGCTGAGTAATAAGTGCTGTAAATTAGAATAGATGGAGACCTCTTAAACTCTGGCTCACCCAAAGGATCCAGGGTAGAGAAAACACATATAACTGGGTTCCTCAGCTGGCCAGAGTGGTTGTATTTCAGCTGTAGGAGAAGTAATCAAGTGAGATTATTGTAGTTTAATATTGCATTTTTTAAAAGAGCAACATCAAGGCCATGATGCAGAGTTATGACCTATCATACAATTCTGCTTTTTAATAACCTCTCATGTTCCAAGTGATCATTTCGAGGCCATCAATTACATGGATGGATTAAAGGGATACTGAATTATTTTCCACAGGTTGAGGTGGGGATCAGTGTTAGCTGAAGGCAGAGCAGTCATTAGCCATCTGTAGCTTTTGCTGTGATCCTCTGGTTTACATCCCCGTGTACAAAGCCCCTTCGCTGGTCAGAGGGACATATGTTGTCATCAGAGATCAAAATTAGGGGGTCTGGTGAGATGGCTCAGTGATTAAGAGTGCTTGTTGCTCCTGGAGAGGGTGTGATTTCAGCTCTCAGCACGTATATCTGGTCACCCACAACTGCCTGTAACTCCAGCTCCAGCTCCAGGGAATTCAAAGCCTTTTCACCTCCATGGGTGTATGTGTATGTGGACACACAGACATGCACAATACAGATTAACAATAAAGCTTCAAATGCAAGTCCAGTGTGAAAGACATGACCTTGAATTGTGCTCTTTGCTACAGATGACCTCTTCATATGCCCTGGACAGGGCAGAGATCAAGTCTATAGATGGTATTGGATACCTTGGTTGGGATGTGGCACCACACAGAGACAGAGAGATGATGCGAGGAAGAGACAATTCACCTCCTGTTACTCCTATAATTTTAATTAAAACCCAATTTATTTTAGAGGTGATATAATTATCAACTGAAAGAATAGTTGCTTGTATTTATTGCATGAATGTCATATTTTATACTTATATGTAATGTGGTATGCTTAAATCCAGGAAAGAACCATATTTATCACTTTACTTTTCATATTTGGTGACGAAAAATTTGAAATAGACTCAGCAATTTTGAAATATACATTATTAGTAGCTATGTCAAATTCATCAAATGCCTTATGCAGATGATTTATTTATTATTTATATTTACTTATTTAGTGACAGGGTCTCATTACCCCAGGCAAACCTTCAGCCTGCCGTGTAGCATAGATGACCTTGAATTCGTGATCCTCCTGCCTCCACCTCCTGAGTTCTGAGATTACAGGCATGTGTTATGTGTGGTTTTTGTGGTGCTGGGGATGGAACCCAGGGCCTTGGGCATGCTAAGTCAACACTCTACCCACCAAGCCACATCCCTGTGCCTGGAATGCCTTTAGAAAGTTGGTTAGTGACACTCAAGTCAAGTACTGTTAGACCCCTTAAGTGAGATTTAGAAACAGTCTATCATTTCCCCAAGACCACAAGTGGCAATGACCACTTGGCTAACACCCGTACTCCTAGGTTCTTTGCAGCATATGTTTCTGCTGATTCTGTATCATTCAGGAGAAGATTCTTTTTTTTTTTTTTTTTTTTTTCTTATTTTATTTTTTTTTTTTTTTTCGATCTTTTGAGACAGGTTCCTGCTACACGCCCAGCTAGTGCCATGGAACTCATCTGCAGCCACAGCTAGACGCGTTCGAACTGCAATCACAGACTTCTATGCGCTGTACTGCTGCCTATCTAAAACCGATGCCGAGTGATCGAATATGGTGCGCCAGTCACCCTACCATCCGAGCTTCATGCGTGAGAGACTCCTTTTTTTTATTTTATCTCTCTTCAGGAGCCTGAGTACTCAATATACTGAGCCATGCTTACATTGTTCCGGTCCAAGAGGCAGTCGAGCATAGCTTAGGCAGCAGATGTGCTGTCCCACACAACCGTACCTGCAAGTCTCCAAGTATAGTAACCAGAGATCTCCCTGCTTAATTACGAAAAGATACATATGAGATTTTAAGAGTAGCGCCACCAACATTATTAAATTAGTCATTTTGTCTAGTCTCTACATGTTTAGCATAATTATATATCACCAATAAATACGCATTACCAGCAATGACGTTTATTTATGGGTTTTTGTTCATGGTTCTTTCATTTTTGTATCTCTTTATTGGTTAGACAAGATTCGTTGCTAGTACCCAACCATTCTTCTGAACCTGTCTACTCCAGTAATCCTGGAAACCATATGAGATCACAGTCCTTGAAAGTCACGACAAAGAAAGGTACTACCCTTCAGGCTTCGCTGGAGTTAAAGCACGGATGGCTACATACGCACCAAGCACGCAGGACCGTCCCCTAGACCGAGTTGTCAGCCATAAGTAGCCAAAAATCTCGAATGGTCTTTTCTCGGTTAAAGTCAGCGTCCAAGTACTGAAGCAGTCGACTCCCTCTACTTACCCTCATCCGGAGAAGTAACTCTATGACCTACCTAATTTCTTAGTGATGTGTTTCTCTCTGCCTCAAGCATGAGTACCAATTAGGTCCTGTAATGGATTCTTCGATAGTGTTTCTTCTTTTCCATGCCTCGGCTGCCTAGAGTTGTGCCAGCTGTGTCTTGGGCTTGCAGGCATCACTGTGCTTCCAAAGTAGCCCTATGATTTGGAAGGTCAGCCATTCAAGTGACTGCTCCATATACACATATAGTGTACTTCTTGGAATAATTGGAATTTCTTCTTTTGTTGTCTTGCTTTTATTTTTTTTTTTTTTAGTAGATTAGGATCTCTTCTGTAGCCTCAGCTGACCTGGCTGCAACTTTGATCTATATTATGCCTCCATTTACACTATGAGATAACTACGCTCTGCTAGTCGCTGATGCTGGGATTATAAGGCACATGTCATCCAATGGCCAAGCTCTGTATATGTGAATTTCTTGTTGACCAATAAAGTAAATGAATGTGCTTCCCATTAACATGTCTTACTTGGTTTCCAGCCATCCTGATCCAGGGAACAATTCTCAATCTGAGCACTGATAGCCCAGCTAACCCTTCACTGCGACGTCCCCTGTAAGGAGTTACAGAGACCACACTACGTATATATCTATAAACATTCCAACTGGGAAAAGGTAACTAAGTAAAATTGTTTACTTCAACAATATAGTCTTCGTTAATTCCCTTCACCACCTAGTACTTTTTAGTTTTCCCCCAATCTCAAATCTTACACGATTAGGCCAAAGTGTTTGCTTTAGTTAACATTTGTCATAACCATGCAAGAAATGCGGATAGTAAATGGCACGAGTCCTTGTAGACATCTGCGTGATCTCACAATCGATGTCTTCCGACTCCCTCCTAGTATTCCGAGAGTTTCCCAATGTGCCTCAGGCTGCTATAGAACGCTGTAAAGTTAACTAAGTTTGGCCCTCTCTGAAACTTAGCTACGTACAGAGCCAATGTCAATGCTCATTTGGTAGAAATAGCCAGCGCAAATCATCTCCTATACGTGTATGTCATCCTAAATCTTGTAAGCCCCTGCTGCGAGCTTATGCACAGCTGTAGATATGCACCAATTGAGCATCACTTCCTTTTAGTGAGAATGGATAGACGGGATTGTCTGTAATTATTGACTGATGACTTGCTGATTGTGTTGTGATGCTAGTTGCCGCGATTCGAGCATGGTCTCGGTGTGCCATTTGTGATTGCTATGTTTCTAGAGTATTGTTGCTTTCTTAAAAGGAACAGACGTCGTCCCTTATCCGCGATCGCCTAAGCAGCGCCAGTAAAAGCCTCTGATACATAGGCCGTCTGTGGAATCTCTGATCTCTGTAGGTTCTGACGATCAGGAGCTTGTCTTCCTCACACTTGCCACCATCATCTTGCCCTTTGAGGGTTCATTATGAGGGATAGGTAACCTAGATCAAGCTCAGCTCTGTCTGGAACCATGACTTCTGTCTTTTGTATGTGTTTTTTTCTCAGGTTGAATGAGTTCTATTTTCCACGGCTAATCTTCACACTTGCAGCCTCTGCTTCACTCGTCTTGATACTTGCTCCTAGAATCTCTCACAAATATGCACAGTCTCCTTCTCCTTTAAACTCGGGCCTTCTTATAAAACCTAACAGATAAAGTCTTTAATATTAGTAGTTGCACTAGTCTGGCTCAGAAACTCACAGTCTAAATACTTCTGACGAGAGCTGCACTAAGGAGTGTGCTGGAGGGATGGCTTCAGCAGTTAAGAGCCACCAACTGGTCGACTACTACGTGCTTATATTATTGTGCCCCATAGGTGTTCTATAAGTTCCATGCGAACATCCATTGGTCATTGCAGTGTGCTGTGAATGAGCGTGTGTATTTGTATAGTAGTGTCTGTGTCGCTGGTCCTTGGAGGGGGTACAGAAGACTCACCTGCGTCTTCTACACACAGATTGACAGTTGAGCACCTCTTTAGCATTCTCTGCGCTGACTCGGAGACAACAAGCAAGAAGTTCCATTATGCGCGCAAGCGGATACACGATTGGTCATCTGCAGCTTCTGGATTAGCCTTGCTTGGTAAAGTGCTTACCCTCCTCACAAACTTGAACTCCTACGTTTACCACTGCAGGGGTAACTTACATGACTCCACTTGTGTTCAGGCATAACACCTGCCCTGTATGATGATAGTTCTTGTATCTATGCGTCCTAGAACTTTCTTGGGAAGTTGTCACTGCATTTTGAGACCCAATCAATAGATTAAAGGAGCCACCCTTCTTAGCATGTCTCAAAGTATAATTAAGTCGATGGCTAAGGAGAGTATGATCGAAACATAGGCATAATTATATCATCTATTCATTATAGAATATCTTGAAGAAACTCCAATGATGGGAACGAGCTAGGCGTCATATGGAGTTCTCGGTTAGCTAGATTTGCGACAGTTGTGGACTGTCTGTTGTCTGTTAATAGAGCTAGTCCGTACGTGGCGTCTACTATAAAATAGAACTCTATGAGTGCTATATGATGCGTTACTATGATTTGAGCAGTGCACATGCTGTGTCTATCTTGGTGGCCTAAATTCCAAAATAGCCGTATCTAATTTGGTGAAGTTAAAGAAGTCCTAGTCTACATCCAAAGGAAATTAAGATGATAGAGAATTGTAAAACGATATTCAACACACATTCTGTTTCTGGAGAGGTATAGGATCCTCTGAGAAAGAAGACCCTACTTTATGCCACATCCACTAGAGGAACAATGTATCTATATAATTTCTCTCTACTGCTATTATTAATTGACCAAGTATTGGATTCTCGATAAACATGACACAGATATATCATCTAAGTATAGCACATGACTGCTCTGTCTTCCCTCCATTTATAGAGGACAGCTTCTTGCCTACTAATGCGACCATCAGCTGGCCCCGAGTAGCCAAACATTCAACCTATTAAATCACGGGCTGGTCTCGGTCTCATCAGAGTTCCACATCATGCCTGCAGCCTAGCTTGCAACTGCTCGAGATTTCGTAAATCTGATGCTTGCTGGTTTGAGTCCACGATGCCGAGCTCTACGCTCAATGAACGCATCTGTTATTCCTGGCTGTTACTACATACTGTTGAAATGCTACTGAGCAGCGACTCCAGTGCCCGGATTGCGTCCCAGTGAGTGAAGAACTTAACATACGGAGGTTCTACAAAGACCCTGTCCCAACTAGCAGAGAATGGACCAAAATTACCCTAAAGAAAGCATGATATCACTTTTTGTTAGACACTTTTTAATTCCCTTTGAAATTGTGGCCACGATTCTTATTCTATCATTTACAGGATAACAATTTTATCGATACAGCTAAGTACCGTGCAATGACACAGGTAAAATGCAGCATATCTCAAACTCAAATCTCACCAGCAGTTTTTATGGCAGCCAGATGGTGCATTAACCACAGAGAAATCCCACAAACTGTCCTAATGTATCAGGAAAAAAGAGCCGAAGCAGAGTGGTTATTTTTTCTTTTCCTTCAAGTCTTTTTGCAGACAGGTCTCCTTTGTCTCACTGGGCCTTAGATACTTCGTACTAATGTAGACCAAGGCTGGCCTGAACTTACAGATGATCATGCCCTGCCTCTGCCTACTGCCTCCCATAGACTAGGACCAAACAGGCGTGTGCCTCCAAGCCCAGATGCTTAAATACAGCTCTTTAGCTGCATGTGGGTGCTGGAGATTGAACCTAGGTATCTCTGCAGAGCTAGGTTGGTGCTCTTAAGCTGCCTGAGCGCCATTCTCTCCCAGCCCCAGAGTGTCATTTCTAATGGACAACACTAATTTAACAACTTTTAATTCCTAAAGCCTAGGGATCATGTGAGTAGAGAGGACAGAAAGAGTCAGATAAGGGTGAAATGACCACAAAGGAACACATCAGAGTCTTCCAGACCAGCATCTCAGTTACAACATATGAAACTCAGAGCCGAAGGGGTGGAGAGACGAACTAGAAACTCACATGATGAGTTCCAAGGCTCTAGCTAGGCGCTACAGGGATACCCTGTTTTAACACACACAAATCACAGCACACACCACACAATCACACACACACCACACACACACACACAATAATAGCTCACAGCAATAATAACAGCATGCACAAGACCTGATGCAAGCTCCAAACGAGACAAAATGCACATGAGAGATCGTGGGTAAGAAACCCTAACCAGCTTATAGTGGAACTTTAAGGCAAGCAATGGCTGCTCTGGGAATGGGAACGACAGTGTCTTAACAGGGATGGGAACTCTTGGTAGATTAACCAGCTCCAGTGGATGGACCCACACTGCAAGGACACTTGGGGATGACACAAATTAGATCCTTAGGTAAGCGGCATCCAAGGGCATCTCATTAGAGGAGGAGATCGTAAAATTCCCAACAAGTTAGTATTGCATGAAAATCTTATCAAAAAATCCAATAAAAAATTTTGAAAAAGAAAAATCTCTTCAGCCATACCTAGACAATAATAAAAAAAGAACCTTGTCAGACCCAAAGTCTTGGCGGGCTGAAGAGTGTCTCGAGAGGTTAAGAGCACTTACTGCTGCTTCCAGAAGAACCTGGAGTTTGGCTCTTTACCCAGGTCACGTGAACTCGCAATGCTTGTGACCTGTGCCGGTTCCAGGGAATCTGAAGTCTCTCTTCTTTCGCCTGCGTTCATTCATGTTATGTTCCATACACATAAGAAAAAATAAAAAAAGAACAAAAAAAAAACTTTTTTTTATTTTTAATTTTTAAAAATATTTATTGGTTTAATTTTTATGGTATGAGTTTAACTGTCTGCTTGTGTAGGTTGGTGGACCTGTTGTCATCATGCTGCAGAGGTCAGAAGATGGTGTGTGGATCCCTTGAACTGGAGTTACGAATGTTTTACGACAGTTTTATGTGGGTGCTGGGAACGAACGCTGGTTTCCTCGCAGAGCAGTCGTGCTCTTAACTCAGGAAGCCATCTCTCCAGGCCCGTACCAAAAATAAGCTTTATAAAAGCGGAATATATTTCCAGTCAGACCATATTATGGTTACTAAATTCATTAGGAGAATGTTAACCTTTCCCTCTGGCCATTGGAAACTTGGTTTGAGTCTTCTCTCTCGTTCCCTTTGAGAACCATCTGTTCCTTTTAATCCCTATTGCCTGGGCCTTGGTTTGGGCTTCCCTCATTGCTCCCCTTTTCATTCTGCCTCCCCTGGACTGGAGCATCAATGTCCTTGCTTGTCTTTTCACATCTAGTCTAAACACTTCATCTCCACTCTACTTTGGGTCCTGTGGTTTCTGTAATGTCACAGACCAAACTAGGTCCTAGGATAAATTAACACCAGCTGTTTATTCATAAACTTGTAGTCAGGGGACCCATCTGTTATCCTTTTTGTTTCATCAGAGTTTCAAAGGCACAGGGAGGAAAACAGTTTTGTAGGATAAAAGGAGAAAGTAGTGGCAGGCACTCTATTGAGATGGAAAATTTTTGCAAGTGGCAAGGACTTCTCAGTGGTCTTCAGTGCATTGGCCAATTCTCATTTGCCTGTAAGAGGATGACCAGTTTGGAGACTTTGGCTGTCATCGTGATGTTGTTCATATTGTGTGTGTGTGGTACGATGTGTGTGGTGTGGTCTGCATATGTGTGTGTTGGAGAAGAGTGTGTTGTGTATGTGTTTTCATGTGTTCATGTGAGTGTGTGGCATGCGTTGTGGGTGTATGTGTGACAATTGGAGGTACGATGACATCTGCTGTCATTCACCAGGCACTGTCCATGTTTTGTCAGACACGAACTCTCTTATTGTCCTGAAACTTTACTACCTATACCAACCTAACTGGCTTCCAGGGATCTGCCTCTGGTCTAACCAGTACTGGGTGACCAGTGTGCATGCGCATGTTGTTGAATGTGGGTCTGGTAATTGCAAACCCCAGTTCTTATGTTTGAAGCAGAGTACTTTATCTTGACGTGAGTGACTTCTTCATAGACGCAGTGATGCGGGACATTTGTCAAAAGAGTATTTAATGGCGCAGATATGGCTTCAGTGAATGGATCGTTTGGGAAGTAGAACGTGGTAGGTTATTTTTAGGTCATTGTGCTTCCTAAGAAGTTGCTGTGCAGGTGGTTTACTTCTGCTTCATGCTGTCTTCATGATTTAAACCTTCCTTCAATGGCTTCCTTGAGTTTTCAGTAAAAGAGTCAATTTCTGTCTCTCTTCATATAGATCCATTCCCTTACTTCATTTTTTAAATATGTATTTTTATTATTTATTTATTATATTTATTTATTTCATCTGTATTCTTATGTGTAGATACTGTTGCATCAGTAGTTTGTGCACGCCAGTTGTGCCTGGTATGCATCATGGACCTGAAATGCGAGGTCAAAGAGGGTCTCGGATTCCCCCTGGTAACTGGAGTTAAAGACAGTTCTCACCACCATATGGGTGGGGGACGAACCCGGGTCTCTGCAAAGACAGGTCAGATGCTCCTTAATCTGCATAGGCCATGTCTCCCAGCGCCCAATCTCCTTTAATTTCTAATCTTATAAAGAATGCTTATGCCTCCAGCCGACTTGTAGTTGTCCAAATCATGATTTTAGCTGCTAGTCATTTTTACCTCCAGAACTCACCGATATCTTAATCACAACATTTTTATTCTTTTGAATATTTTTAATCAACTTATCCTTATTTTATGTGTGATGTCTATGCTGCTCATGTAAAGTGCATGCGACCCAGCATACAGTGCCCAAGGATGAACAGACGAAGGATCGGGATCCCCTGGAACTGCGAGTTAAGGATGGTTGAGCTTGTAGTAGTTATTTAGGTGCTGAGTATTTAAACTTGGGTCCTCTGTCAGAGAAGTTGGAGACCTCTGCTCATTCCTCAATTACATGCTAGATATTTGTCTGATTTGAGGCTTCAATACATAGCCAAAGACAGTCTTCAATTTCTGATCCTCTTGCCTCAGCAGGTCAAATGCTGGAATTACAGTTATATGCAACTCTGTTGGGTTTGGGCCATGCTACAGATAGACACCAGGGCTTTGAATATTCTAGGCAAACACTCAACCAACTGACTTGCTTCCACAGCCTCCATATTGGTTTTTATATTAAAAAACAGTAGTTTATTAAAGAAAATATTATTTTTATTATGTGTATAAGTAAGTTTGTCATATCATGTATGTATAGCTGCAACCTGTGATGCAATGCTTGTGCGAGCTAGAAGATGCATCCAGATACCCAGGAACTACAAGTTAATGGTTGCCTACCCATCGATGTGGTGCTTGGACAACCCAAACTTGATACCAGGGGAACCAGTATTTTTATTACTTTCTTTCTGTTCTATTTTTAAACAATAAGTATATAGTTGTGAGTTAACAAGCACCTTATGTAAAACTAATTTGCAAGGAGTTGTGCTCAAACCCACATAGCTCATGGTCCCACCATCCAGCTTGAGGGCTGTATGTACAATCAAGTTTATCAAATAAGTGCCCAGTCTAATCGCGTAGCACCATTCACCCCAATCGAGCCCTTACATTCTACCATTGCCCCTCTTCCACAGATGTTCCCTAGCTTAGAAAAGGGCACAGGTGATGAAGAAAGCAACAACAGTCTTCTTTCTCTGGAGATGTCAGTTTTGACTCTTGATCAGTTCAGACTGTTTCCTTTCATGAGCAGACAGTTGCAGGAATAACCTTTCAATCTACTAATGAAGCACAAGCAATTATACATATAGGTATCTATTATTTTTTTTGTCTTTTTGACTTCATTTTATTTCTTAACATTTAAAAAAAATTTTTATTTATATTATTCATTTACATTATATTTTTTAATTTCAATTTTTATTGATGCTTTGTGTATTCTACACATCATTTTCCAATTCAGTTCAGCAGTATTCCCTTCCCTTCCCTCCACCCAAGCCCACCCCATCCCAGATCTCATGCATTCGCCCATAGACTGTCCGCATCTTTCTCTCGAGTTTTTTTTTAGTATTTTTAACATTACGAGTCATGAATTTTATTTGAGTCAAGCCATTCCTTTCATGTAATGCGCCATTTGGCAAGCAGTTGTGTCCAAACCACACAGCCCCATGAGTCCCACCCATCCAGCAAGGAGGGGCTTGTATGTTTCGATCAAGTTGATTCAAAAAGAGTGTCCAGACTATTATTGCTTATAGTTTCGACCATTCACACCCGAATCGGCCCAGCCCTAATCTACCATGCCCCTCTTCCTCAGATTGTTCCCTAGGCTATAGGCAAAGGAGGTACAGGTGGGATGAGAAGCAAACAGTCTACTTTCTCTGGAGCTGTTGTCTTGGGTCTATGGTCAATTATGGCTGTTTCCATTTAATGGCTGACAGTTTGGTCCAGGCAATAAACCTTTGTTATCCTACATATGAAGCACAAGCAATTAGATAATAGCACTAAAACGAGTACTAAATGGTATAGTAGAACTTTTATAGACACAGATTTTTGGGATGGGTTGTTAATCCTGATAATTTACTTTTTCTGTTAGATGTACAGTTGTCTTCTGTGGCTTAGTAAACACCTCGGCTAACCATTAGAGGATGTAAGTGCTTGTGGCATTAGCTGTGGGTTATTCCTCCAAGAGAGAGCTTAATAGCCAATTAAATTTGGAATAAATAGACGTATGGCTACCACTGCTGCACCAGGTATTTCCATGTAGGTGAGGTGTAGTTGGTGTTGACGGAGGAGTCTGCTTGACTCAAGAGACCTTAATTGCTTTATTGGTTAGTGGCCGTCTTCGGTAACACTCTCTGGTATTCAGGAGACCAACTGTACACTTGAAAGTGAGGTATCAATACATCATTTCCATGCTTACATCACGTCTTCGACAGAAGGGCTTTGTTGCCTCTCTTCTTGCAGTTATACCAGTTTAGAGGCAAGGACCTTTACCTTTTGTGGGGAGCTTGGATCCCTGGCCAACATTTGCTCTGTAGAATAATCCATTGCTGATGTCAGAGCTCCTGTGTAATATAATTTTGCTTACGTGCATTAGCTTAAGTAGGGACTTAGATAATTTGGTCTGAAGATAATAATCCTTTTCACAGTTCCTGTATCTATTAGTCAAAGAAGGCAATTTTACTGGTTTCATAAGAGATTACATTCTTATAAACAAGTTGCTCCCAATCACAGGCTTGGAGAACAACCTCATCTTCATCATATTTCTTTTGTTTTTCTGGGATGTTAATGACAGTCTCTCCATATAAAAACCTTGCGGCCCCTAAAGGTAAGCTTCATTGGACTCATTAAAAATTTTGTTACTAGTAGTCCACCAAGGCCTGTGATGTTTGTCGCAATCTGAGGCATTTCTTCAGTTCAATGACCAGAGGAGTCAATCATTCTTCTGGGACTTTCTGGTACTTCTTACTCAGTGCAAAGCTGTATATTTTCTTCTCAGCCATTAAGCTGGTGACATTTTGTCCTGTTGGAACATACAAACCTTTCCCATAGTTAGTTTAAATTTATGAATTGCAAGGTTTCTTTGACAAAAAGTTTTCATTATCTATCTGTATCCCCGCTTTCTTTATTTATTTAGTTTGTGGTTTTTTGGACCCATGAGTTCTCAAAAAACGCAAGTTCGGTATTATACATACCATATGTAGGGTGGAAATTCAAAGACAGATTTTAATCAAATTCACCCATGCTGTTTTGGGTTATTGTATGTGATTAACTTGGAAGCAAACTTAAATTTTAAGTTAAATCATCCTATAGTGAAAGAGAATGCTACAAGGTAGTACGCTTTAACTAGTATCAAATAATTTATACGTACTCAATCTTGTATCATGAATTACATTTATGATCTTTACTTATTACTACCTATCTCTTTAATTAAACAAAATTACACCGTTGTGGACAACAGCAATTTATATTAACAATTAACTCAGATGCATTACCGTTTCAGAGTCTGTATATTTTATCTCATGTTTTACTCATATTGCTAACCAAATCAAACATTATTATATTTTTACTTTACCTAAGTCACTTAAAACACCATGTAACCTGTAGAAAAAGTCTGGGCAAAACTGGATACTTGTGAAAACTCATGTCAATTAATATGCATTAAGTCGAATATACACCATGTCCCTCTCCCGCCCCTCCCACCCTTACCAATTAACCATTTCAGTCAGTTTTTGAGCCAGTCTTTCTGTTGTTGTTCTTTTAATAGCATCACCCTCTCCACAAAAAAATTTATAACTGGGTTATTGGCACTAGCATCCATACATAGAAGAGATACCATTTGTCATTTGTTTTTCTGACTGTGTTACTTCACTTAACATGATGTTCTTCTGGCTCCATCCAATTACCTGAAAGTTTCATGATGTTGTCTTTCTTTACCGCTGCATAGAATGTCACTGTGTAGATGTACCACATCATTTTCTCTATCCACTTCATTCAGTTGAGGGGGCATTTGGTTGGTTCCAGCTTTTTTGTATTGTGAACAGAGCTGCAATAAACATAGCTGTTGCATGTATCTCTGCAAATAAGATGAGTCTTGTTTGTATATACCCAGGAGTGTGTTATGACTGGGTCAAATGGCGCCAGGCTCATTTGAATCTTCTTAAGGGTTCTCCACAACGCTTTCCATATTGGCTGTACAAGTTACATTCCCACCAGCAAGTGGATAAGTGTTCCTCTTCCCCAAAGCCCCTCCAGCACCGCGCATCATTTGGTTTTCTGATCTGCAGCAGTACTATATGCGAGTAACGATGGTATCTTAAAGTGTTTTTATTTGCATTTACTTAATTATTAGCGATGTTGCAACACTTCTAAGATGTTCTCAGTCATCTCTAATTCCTCTGTGAATCTCTATTCAGATCTTTGCTCGATCTTATGACAATTCATTTTTTTTTCTTCTTTGTTTTGGAGATCTTGTATACTCTGGAAATAATGCTTTGTCAGATGTATCTGTTGTGAAGGTTTCCTCCCATTCTATAGGTTTTCTCTTCACTTTCCTTTTATTGTGTTCCTTTGATGTACAGAAGCTTGAGAGTTTGATGAGTTCCCATGTCCAAATTTGTTCAATCTTTTTCTTGTGCAGCTGCTGTCTTGTTTAGGAAGTCTTTTCCTACACTTTTTTTTTTTTTTTTTTTTTTTTTTTTTTTTTTTTTCTTCTTCTATCACCTCCAGAGTTTTGGATTTCAAAATTGAAAAGTTGAGATCTTTGATCCAATTAGAGTTGACTTTTGTACAGGCGAGAGATAGGGGTTTAATTCACTTCTTCTACAGGTGGTGATCCAGTTTTGCCAACACACTGCGAAGATGTTGTCTTTCCTCAATTGTGTCTTCTTTGACCCCTTGTCAATTAGTGGTTGAAACTGTATGTGCTCAGAATTGGATCTTCAGTTTTATTCATTGGTCACTGGTCTGTTTTGTGCCAGACCAAGCTGTTTTTATTATTTATAAACTTGTATTTTTATTTTAACAACTCTAGAGCCATGCCCCCCCATTCCCCACCCCACCAAAGCTCAAGCATTCCCCAACATGTTTTATGAGTATAGCCCTGTAGTATTTTTTGATGTCTGGTATAGAGTCCCCCCTGTATTGCTCTTTCGCCCAAACAGTTCGCTTGGCTTATCTCGAGGCCTGTTTTTCAAATGAATTGCAGGGACTTCGTGGTTTGTACCAAAGCCTGTGGAGAAGCTCTTGGGATTTTGATTGGACTTGCATTAANAGGATGCTGAAATTCTGTTCCAAGGTTGTTTAGGATGCCCTATTCTTTCCTAGGGTCTAGAGATACAATTTTAAGAATTGTCTTTCTTTCATATTTCAATGTGTTCCCATACAGATACAATTACTAAATGAATATAAAGATTTTAGGAAAGAGCCTGGCACAAAGTACCTGTTATTTGTGTGTCCCCCATTGTTACTAAAAAGTAAAGCCTTCTTTTTTTTTTTAATTAGTTTTTTATTGATGCTTTGTGCATTTCATACATTTTTTCCAATTCAGTTCAGGCTTATTTCCCTTTCCCTCCCCCCCCGGACCCCGACCCCATCCCAGATCATGCATTCTGCCATAACTGTCCTGCATCTTTCTCTCAGTTTTTTTTTTCATTTTTAGCTATAAGTGATAATCCATGAGTACAAGCATCCTTCATGCAAAACCTATCTGCAGGCTGTTGTGCCCAAACACCTACAGCCCCACCATCCAGGATCAGGTAAAGACTGAGCAGCAGTCCCCTTACCCTATGGAATATCTTGTAAATTCTTAGTGTTTTTCTTCTGTTTGCATGTGCAATATCCTGTAAGTTCTTGATGTTTTTCTTCTTTTCCATGCCTCGACTGCCTAGAGTGTGCCAGCTGTGTCTTGGGCTTGCAGGCATCACTGTGCTTCCAAAGTAGCCCTATGATTTGGAAGGTCAGCCATTCAAGTGGCTGCTCCATATACACATATAGTGTACTTCTTGGAATAATTTGGAATTTCTTTTTTGTTGGTCTTTTTTTTTTTTTTTGAGATAGGATCTCTCTGTAGCCTCAGCTGGCCTGCTGCAACTTGACTATATTAGCCTCCATTTCACAGAGATACACCAGCCTCTGCTTCCTGAGTGCTGGGATTAAAGGCACATGTCACCATGCCAAGCTCTGTTTGGAATTTCTTGTACCAATAGGAATGAAGTGCTCTCCATATAAAATGTCTATATTGGTTCCAGCTATCCTGATCCAGGGAAAATTCAACTGACACTGTAGAGGCTCCTTCCTGAGTCCTCCCCTGAAGGTGTACAGAAAACAGACTTCTAAGAACATTCAATGGAATTCAGTAAAAAAATTCAATTAATTTGTAATCCCTTTCACCAAAAGTTACTTTTTATTTCCCCCATATTTCACTTAGCCAAAGTTTTGCTTTAGCATTTGAAACCATGAAGAATGCGATGAAATGGAGTGTTGTGGTAATTCACAGGTGTTTTTGATCTTCCGGAGTTCATGCTCACTGCATAAAGTGAAGGAGTTAAGCTAAGTTTGGCTATCCTGAAATACTACGACAAAGCCAATGTCAGCCATTTGGAGAAGATGAGGAATATCTTAGTAATGGTACCAAACGTTGAAGCCCTACTGAGCAGCACATGAAATATTTACCACTTCCTTTTAGGTGAGAAGGAAGAGGGCTCATTAAAGTTTCATGTTTACATTCCCATCCATCAGCCTGTTTCCAGTTTATGCTATGTTCTTAAATTGTTCAAAGAACTCTCTCCTTCAGGGACCAGATCACGAGAAAACCTCTATAATATGTCTGTTGAATTTTCTCTACATCAGGATGGCTTGGGCCAATGTGAATACTTCTTGGGTATAGGAAGCAGTTCATTCCTGCTTATGTTTTTTATGTTTTTTATTTCAGGTAATTTATTTCAGGTAATCTTCAATTCAGTGGCCACTTGATTGGCAGAACTTCCAAATCACAGCTCCTTCTTCCTTACTCGGGGCTTTGAACCAACAGGGATCAATAGTAGTGAAGGCTGGCCTCATCTGTCTAGTCTCTGAGTGCACTAAAGTTGGGTGAATATTTTTGAGTTAGATGACATTTGTGTGTGTGTGTGTGTGTGTGTGTGTGTGTGTGTGTGTGTGTGTAAGAGCTATGCATCACACACAATGAAGTGGCTTTTACATTCTCTCCTGCTCAAACACAGAAGTTCCATTATGCCACATACTGGATGTGATCTGCAGCTTGCGGTGTGTCTGTGTGTAGTCTACCCCTCCTGTAATCATCTTTACAGCAGGGCACTTAATTACTCCACTTGTGTCAGGGACACCTGCCAGTCTTGTATTCTTTGTTACTTTAGAATTTTCTTGGGGAATGCACTCATTTAGCCAACATTGGTTAAGGACTTCTTAGGCAGGTATAGGATGCTTAGGGATATGTGTATAAGCATATAGTTCTTTTCATTAAGATTATCTTTGAAGAACTAAATGGGGAAAGAGAGGGTCATAGATGTGTGTCTGAGTGTGTATGCATGTGTGAGTGTCATAAATGCATATGCAAATAATCTTTACTGGTACAGTGGCACTTTTATCTTGGGGGTAATCAATAGCTATCTATTTGGAATTAAGACCTGCTCAATGGGAGGGAAATTAAGTGTAGTATTGTAAACATATTCAAACACATTTGGCTGGAGAGGTTATAGATCCTAGAGAAAAACCTACTTTTGCCACATCCCTAGACCAATGTAATTTCTTACTGTATTCTAAATATGTATCCTCATACAGACAAGTAAATCATCAAAGAAGATTCTCTTTCTTTGTCCATTTGAGACAGTCTTCCTTTAGCCACAGCTGGCCCAGAATTCACTATGTAGACCAGGCTGGTCTCAGTCTCACAGAGATCCACCTGCCTCTGCCTTTCAAATGCTGAGATTAAAGGTGTGTGCCACCATGCCTGTCTCAAAGAAGCTTCTTTTGGCAACAGATGGAGACTACTACAGAGTTCTACAACTGGTCAAATGCAGAGAATAAGTGTCTGTGAGACGCTTAGCCTTAAGTGGCACATCTTCTTCATTGGAACTTCTACACATAGGTGAATGCAAATGCAGCTCTCAACTCAATTCTCACCAGAGTTTTTATGCAGCAGATGGTGATTAACACAGAATCCCACAACTGTCCAATGTACAGAGAACAAGAGGCCACAGAGTGTTATTTTTTTTTTTTCCTTCAGTCTTTTTGAGACAGGGTCTCCCTTTAGTCTCAACTGGCCTAGAACTCTCTATGTAGACCAGGCTGGCCTTGAACTTACAGAGATATGCCTGCCTCTGCCTCTGCCTCCCCAGTGCTAGGACCAAAGGCGTGTGCCTCCAAGCCCAGCTTAAATACAGCTCTTAGCTGCCATGTGGGTGCTGGGAATTGAACCTAGGTACTCTGCAAGAGCAGTTGGTGCTCTTAACTGCTGAGCCATCTCTCCAGCCCCAGAGTGTCATTTCTGAATAGGACACTATTTCAAACTTTTAATTTCCAAGGCCTAGGGATCATTGAGGAAGAGAGACAGAAAGAGTCAGAAGTGGTGGATGACCACAAGAAAACAGAGTCTTCCAGACAGCAGCTCAGTTACACATATGAACTCAGAGCAAGGGGCTGGAGAGACAACTCAGAAAACTCACAGAGTGAGTTCCAGGCCAGCTAGGCGCTACAGGGATACCCTGTTTCAAACACACACACACACACACACACACACACACACACACACACACACACACACACGAGCTCACAGCAATAATAACAGCATGCACAAGTCCTGTGCAAGCTCAAACGAGACAAAATGCCACATGGAGATGTGGGTAAGAAATCCCAACCCAAGCTAAGGAACTTTAGGCAAACAGATGGCTGCTGGGAGGGGAAGAGACAGTGTCTTACAGGGATGGGACTCTTGGTAGATTAACCAGCTCCAGTGGATGGACCCACACTGAAGGACATGTGGGAACACAAATTAGATCCTTAGGTAGAGGGCATCAAGGGCAGGTGCTCATAGAGGGAGGAGATCTAAATCCCAACAAGTTATATTGCATGAAAATCACAAAAATCCAATAAAAAATTTGAAAAGAGAAACTCTTCAGCATACCTAACAATAATAAAAAAACCTTGTCAACCCAAAGTCTTGGGGGCTGAAGAGTTGTCTCAGAGGTTAAGAGCACTTACTGCTCTTCCAGAAGACCTGAGTTTGGCTCTTGGTACCCAGGTCAGGTGACTCGCTGCTGCCTGTGCCGGTTCCAGGGAATCTGAAGTCCTCTTCTGCTTCCTGGTCATTCATGTTCATGTTTACACATACACATTAAGTAAAAAATAAAAATTACAAAATAAGCTTTTATTTATTTTTAATTTTTAAAAATTATTTATTTGTTAATTTTTATGTGTATGAGTGTACTGTCTGCTTGTAGGTTGGTGGACCCATGTTGTACAATGCTGCAGAGGTCAGAAGAGGGTGTTGGATTCCCTTGGAACTGGAGTTAAAGATGGTTCTTAGCTACCATGTGGGTGCTGGGAATCGAACCTGGGTTCTCTGCAAGAGCAGTCGGTGCTCTTAACTGCGGAGCCATCTCTCCAGCCCGTACAAAATAAGCTTTTAAAAGCGGAATATATTTCCAGTCAGACCATATTATGGTTACTAAATTCATTAGGAGAATGTTAACCTTTCCCTCTGGCCATTGGAAACTTGGTTTGAGTCTTCTCTCTCGTTCCCTTTGAGAACCATCTGTTCCTTTTAATCCCTATTGCCTGGGCCTTGGTTTGGGCTTCCCTCATTGCTCCCCTTTTCATTCTGCCTCCCCTGGACTGGAGCATCAGTGTCCTTGCTTGTCTTTTCACATCTAGTCTAAACACTTCATCTCCACTCTACTTTGGGTCCTGTGGTTTCTGTAATGTCACAGACCAAACTAGGTCCTAGGATAAATTAACACCAGCTGTTTATTCATAAACTTGTAGTCAGGGGACCCATCTGTTATCCTTTTTGTTTCATCAGAGTTTCAAAGGCACAGGGAGGAAAACAGTTTTGTAGGATAAAAGGAGAAAGTAGTGGCAGGCACTCTATTGAGATGGAAAATTTTTGCAAGTGGCAAGGACTTCTCAGTGGTCTTCAGTGCATTGGCCAATTCTCATTTGCCTGTAAGAGGATGACCAGTTTGGAGACTTTGGGTGATGTGTGTGCATATGTGTGTGTGTGTACGCATGTGTGTGTGTGTGTGTGTGTGTGTGTGTGTGTATGTGTTCATGTGTTCATGTGAGTGTGTGCATGGTTGTGGTGTATGTGTGACAATTGGAGGTACGATGACATCTGCTGTCATTCACCAGGCACTGTCCATGTTTTGTCAGACACGAACTCTCTTATTGTCCTGAAACTTTACTACCTATACCAACCTAACTGGCTTCCAGGGATCTGCCTGTGGTCTAACCATCATTGGGGTGACAGGTGCATGCCAGGTTTTTGATGTGGGTTCTGGGTATTCAAACCCAAGTCTTCATACTTTTGAGGCAAGTACTTTACTTGACTGAGTGACTTCTTTAGACCAGTGTGGGGACATTGTCAAAAGAGTATTTAATGGTGCAGATATGGCTTTCAGTGAATGGATGTTTTGGAAGTAGAACTGGTAGGTTATTTTTAGGGTCATTGTCTTCCTAAGAAGTTGCTGTGCAGGTGGTTTCTTTCTGCTCATGTCAGTCTTCTGATTAACCTTCTTCAATGGCTTCCTTGAGTTTTCAGTAAAAGATCAATTTCTGTCATCTTTCATATAGACCATTCCTTAATTCTTTTTTTAATATTATTTATTTATTTATTTATTTATTTATTTATTCATTTATTCTTATGTGTATGAATGTACTGTCTGCATGTAGGTTTGTGCACTTGTGTCATGCAATGCCGCGGAGGTCAGAAGAGGGTCTCGGATTCCCCTGGAACTGGAGTTAAAGACAGTTCTCAGCCCCATATGGGTGCTGGGGATCGAACCCGGGTCCTCTGCAAGAGCAGTCAGAGCTCTTAACTGCTAGGCCATCTCTCCAGCCCCATTCCTTAATTCTTGAATCTTATAAAGAATGTTATGCCTCAGCCAGACTTGTAGTTGTCCAAATACATGCTAGCTGCTAGCTCTTTTACCTCAGAACTTCACCATTTCTTAATTCACATTTTTTTCTTTGAATTTTTAATCAATTATCTTATTTTATGTGTGAGTGCTATGCTTGCTCATGTAAGTGCATGCGACCCAGGCATACAGTGCCCAAGGAGAACAGACGAAGGCATCGGGTCCCCTGGAACTGGAGTTAAGGATGGTTGGTTGTTAGTAGTTATTTAGGTGCTGAGATTTAAACTTGGGTCCTCTGTCAGAGAAGTTGGAGACCTCTGCTCATTCCTCAATTACATGCTAGATATTTGTCTGATTTGAGGCTTCAATACATAGCCAAAGACAGTCTTCAATTTCTGATCCTCTTGCTCTATAGTCAAAGTGCTGGAATTACAGTTATATGCAACTCTGTTGGGTTTGGGCCATGCTACAGATAGACACCAGGGCTTTGAATATTCTAGGCAAACACTCAACCAACTGACTTGCTTCCACAGCCTCCATATTTGTTTTTGATATACAACAGAATGTTTATAAAGAAAATAATTATTTTTATTTGATGTGTATAAGTAAGTTTTGTTCATATGTATGTAAGTGCACCCATGTGTGCAATGCTTGTGGAGGCTAGAAGAGGCATCAGATTACCAGGAACTAAAGTTAATGGTTGCTAGCCATCATGTGGGTGCTGACAACCAAACTTGGATCCTTTAAGGGGAACCAGTATTTTTTTTATACTTTCTTTTGTTTCATTTTTAACAATAAAGTATAACGTTTGAGTTAACAGCACCTTCATGTAAAACTAATTTGCAAGGCAGTTGGCTCAAACCCACATACGTCAATGGTCCCACCATCCAGCTAGGGCTGTATGTACACTCAAGTTTATCAAATAAGTGTCCCAGTCTAATCGCTGGTAGTTCACCATTCACCCCAATCGAGCCCTTACATTCTACCATGCCCCTCTTCCAAAGATTGTTCCCTAGGCTTAGAAAAGGGGCACAGGTGATGAAGAAGCAACAACAGTCTACTTCTCTGGAGATGTCAGTTTTGCTCTTGATCAGTTCAGACTGTTTCCTTTCATGAGCAGCAGTTGCTGGAATAACACTTTCAATCCTACTAATGAAGCACAAGCAATTATACTATATAGGTACTATTATTTTTTTTGTTTTTTATTTATTTTATTTCTTACACATTTAAAAAAATTATTTATTTATTTATTCATTTACATTTTTATTTTTTAATTTCAATTTTTATTGATGCTTTGTGTAGTTACTACATCATTTTCAATTCAGTTCAGGCATATTCCCTTCCCCTTTCCTCCACCCAACCCACCCCATCCCAGACTCATGCATTCTGCCCATAACTGTCCGCATCTTTCTCTCGAGTTTTTTTTTATTTTTTAACATTACGAGTATAATATTTATTGAGTAACAAGCCATTCCTTTCATGTATCGCCAATTTGCAAGCAGTTGTAGTCCAAACCCACACAGCCCCATAGCCCACCCATCCAGCAAGGAGGGGCTTGTATGTTTCGAATCAATTGATCAAAAGAGTGTCCAGCTATTATGCTTATAGTTTCACCACTTCACACCCGAAATCGCGGCCCTACCTTCTACCATCGCCCCATCTTCCTCAGATTGGTTCCCTAGGCTTAGGAAAAGGGGTACAGGTGGATGAGAAGCAAACAGTCTACTTTCTCTGGAGGCTGTTGTCTTGGGCTACTGTCCAATTCTGGCTGTTTCCTTTAATGGCTGACAGTTTGTCCAGGCAATAAACCTTTGTATCCCTACATACTGAAGCACAAGCAATTAGATAAATATTAGATATTAAACAATACTAAATGGTATAGTTAGAACTTTATAGACACAGATTGTTTGGATGGTTGTTAATCCATAATTACATTTTTTTCTGTTGTATGACAGTTGGGTCTTTTTGTGGTTTAAACACCTCCTAACCATTAGAGGATGTATTGGTGCTTGTGGCATAGCTTGTGGTTTATTCCTCCAAGAGAGGAGCTAATAGCCAATTAGATTTGGAATAAATAGACGGTATGGCTAGCACTGCGCACAGTATTTCCATGTAGGTGAGGTGTAGTGGTACTGAGGAGGAGTCTGTTGACTCAAGAGACCTTAATTGCTTTATTGGTTTAGTTGCCGTCTTGGTAACCCTCTCTGGAATTCAGAGCCAAGTGTACACTCGAAGTGAGGTATCAATACATCATTTCCATGTTACATCACGTCTTCGAACAGAAGGGCTTTGTTGCTCTCTTCTTGCAGGTATGTACCCAGTTTGAGGGCAAGGACCTTTACCTTTTGTGGGGCTGGATCCCTGGCCAACATTCTCTTGTAGAATAATCCATTGCTGATGTCAGAGCTTCCTGTAGTAAATATATTTTGCTTACGTGCATTAGCTTAAGAGGGACTTAGATATATTTGGTCTGAATAGAAATAATCCCTTTTCACATTTCCTGTATTATTAGTCTAAAGAAGGAAGTTTTACTGATTTCATAAGAATTAATACCTTATAAACAAGCTGGCTCCCATCACAGGCTTGGAGAACAACCTCATCTTCATCATATTTCTTTTTGTTTTCTGGGGGGAAGTGTAAGCAGTCTCTCATATAAAAACCTTTGCGCCCCTAGAAGGTAAGTTCATTGGCCCTCATTAAAATTTTGTTACTAGTAGATCCCACAAGGCGCTTGATGTTTGTCGCGCAATTGAGGCTTTTTCACTTCACTGCCCAGAGGAGTCAATCTTCTCTGGGATTTTCTGGTACTCTTACTCATGCAAAGCTGTATTTTCTTCTCAGCCATTAAGTTGGTGACATTTGCCTGTTGGAACATACAAATCCTTTCCCATAGTTAGTTTAATGTTTGAATTGCAAGGTTTTCTTGACAAAAAGTTTTCATTATCTATCTGTATCCCCGCTTTCTTTATTATTTAGTTTTGTGGTTTTTTGGACCCATGAGTTCTCAAAAAAGCAAGTTCGGTATTATACATTTACCTTTACGGGTGGAATCAAAGGCACAGATTTACATCACCAATTCCACCCATGCTGTTTTTGGGTTGATCTGATATTGATTTAACTTGGGAAGCAAACTTAAGTTTTAAGTGTTAAATCATCCTATAGGTGAAAGAGAATGCTACAAGGTGTATTTGTAACTAGTATAAAAAATTTATACGTAGAAATTTGTATATGCAATCCCAATTAGTTTATTGTTACTACCGATCTTTTAATTAAAAAATTACACGTGTGGACAACAGCAATTTATATCTACAATAACTTCAGATGCATTACCGTTTTCAGAGTCTGTATATTTTAACTCACTGTTCTTATCATATTGTACAACACATATTATATTCTTCTTTACTAAGTCCTTAAAAACAACCATGTAACCTGTAGAAAAGAGTCTGGGGGAAAACTGGACTACTTGTGAAAAATCACTGTTCAACTTAATATGCATTTTAATCGGAATATACACCATGTCCCTCTCCCGCCCCTCCCACCCTTACCAGATTACCACTGTTCAGTCAGTTTTTGATGCAGTACTTTCTGTTGTTGTTCTTTTAATAGCATCTCCCTCTCCACAAAAAAATTTATAATGGGTTATGGCCACTAGCATCCACATACGAAGAGATACCATTTGTCATTTTTTTTCTGTTGACTGTGTTACTTACTTAACATGATGTCTTCTGAGCTCCATTCCAATTACCTGAAAGTTCATGATGTTTACTTTCTTTACCGCTGCATAGAATTCCTCGTGTAGATGTTACACATCATTTTCTCTATCCACTCATCAGTTGGGGCATTTGGGTTGGTTCCAGCTTTTTTGCTATTGTGAACAGAGCTGCAATAAACCTTAGCTGTGCATGTATCTCTCAATAAGATGAGTCTTGTTGTATATACCCAGGAGTGTTATGCCTGGGTCCAAATGGCAGGCTCATTTGAATCTTCTAAGGGTTCTCCACAACGCTTTCCATAGGCTGTACAAGTTACATTCCCACCAGCAATGGATAGGTGTCCTCTTCCCCAAAGCCCCTCCAGCACCGGCATCATTGGTTTTCTTGATCGCTAGCAGTATTATTGGCGAGTAACGATGGTATCTTAAAGTGTTTTATTTGCTCTTACTTAATTATTAGCGATGTTGTTGAAACACTTCTAGTGTTCTCAAGCATCTCAATTCCTCTGTGAAGTCTCTATTCCGATCTTTGCTCCATCTTGATGATTCATTTTTTTTTTCTTCTTTGTTTTGTGAGATTTTGTTATCTCTGGAAATTAATGCTTTGTCAGATGTATCTGTTGTGAAGGTTTCCTCCCACTTCTATAGTTTTCTCTTCACTTTCCTTTATTGTGTTCCTTTGATGTACAGAAGGCTTGGAGTTTAATGAGTGTCCCATTCTTCAATTGTCAATCTTATTTCTTGTTGCAGCTGCTGTCTGTTTAGGAAGTCTTTTTCTACACTTTTTTTTTTTTTTATTCTTTATAGTTGCTCCTTTCTTCTTCTTATCACCTCCAGAGTTTTGGTATTTCAAAATTAAGTCTGAGAGTCTTTGATCCACTTGAGATTGACTTTTGTAACAGGGCGAGAGGTAGGGGGTTTAATTCTTCTTCTACAGGTGGTTGATCCAGTTGCCAACACCACTGCTGAAGATGTGTCATTTCCTCCAATGTGTTTCTTTGGCCCCCTTGTCAAATCTGAGGTGGTTGAAACTGTATGTGCTCAGAGTTGGATCTTCAGTTTTATTCATTGGTCAACTGGTCTGTTTTTGTGCCAGTACCAAGCTGTTTTATTATTTTATAAACTTGTATTTTTATTTTTAACCAACTCTAGAGGCCATGCCCCCCCATCCCCACCCCACCAAAGCTCATACATTCCCAACATGTTTTATGAGTGATAGCCCTGTAGTATATTTCATGTCATGGTATAGAGCGGCCCCCTGTTATTGTCTTTCGCCCAAAAGTTCGCTTGGCTTATTCGGGCCTTGTTTTTCCAAATAAGTTGCAGGACTTCGTGGTTTTCTCAAAGCCTGTGGAAGAAGCTCTTGGGGATTTTGATTGGATTGCATTAAATCTGTTACATGGAGTTTGGGTAGGAATGGACATTTTTACTATATTTATTTTCCCAATCTATGAGGCGTGGGAGGGTTTGTCCATCTTCTGATGTCTTCTTCACTTTCCTTCTTCAGAGGTTTAACATTTTTGTTGTAGGAGAGCCTTGGTGTCTTTGGTTAGGTTTGCTTTCTAGGTATTTTAATTGTTTTTTGAGGCTATTGTGAGTGGGAAGGTCTCCTTGATTCCTTCTTTAGTTGCTATTTTTGGTGTATAGAAAAGCTACTGATTTTTCTAGATTCTTTTGTATTCCTGCCACTTTACTGGAATTCTTAATCATTTCTAGGAGTTTTTCTGGTGGAGAGCGAGTTCTTAGCATCCTTAAGTAAACAATAATATCCTCAGCAAAAAGGGGTAGCTTGCTTCCTCTTTTCCAATTAGAACTCTAATTTCCTTTTCTTGCCCTTATTGCCCTAGCAAGGGTTTCAAGCACTATATTGAAACGGAGTCGGTGACAGGGGGCAGCCTTGCCGAGTATTTCCTACCCTTTAAGGGAATGCTTCTGTTCCTTTCCCCATTTAGGATGATATTGGCTTTGTGGGTTTTCCTGCATATGGCTTTGATTAAAATGAGGAATTTACCTCCAATCCAATTTCCCTTTAGGACTTTAAGCTGGAGGTATGCTGGGATTTGTCAAAGGCTTTTATTTGCATCAATTGAGATGTGGTGTGGTTTGATGGTGATGGTTGTGGTTTTTGTCTTTCAGTCTATTTATTATTTATTTATTTCTTTATTTAATTATTATTTATTTCTTGGGGGCAAAAGCTTAGTGAGTTTAACAAGCCTTGCTGTCTACAGTCACTCTCTCTGCTTCCAGTGCTCATTTGAGATGTGACCCTTGGTTTGTTGCTCCAGCTCCAGCCCCCATGCTCTCCTACCGCAATGGACTCTAAATTCCCTGGAACCATCCGTCCTAAGCCAAATAAACTCTTCATTTTATTTAATTAATTAATTATTATTATTTTTTTTTAGGTTTTCAATAAATTTATTTAATTTTTTAACAAATCTAGACCTGTGTTCCCACCCATTTCCCCCACCCTGCTAGAGCTTCATGCATTCTGCCAAACACTGCTTTCATCTCTTTCTCAGTCTTCTCAATATTCTCCATTAGGAATTTGACTGTTTTGAACGCCAGACAAGTTTCGTTCACTGTTTCCGTCAGTTTTTTGATTCAGTCCTTTCTGTTCGTTGTTGTGTTTGTTGTTGTTGTTTCCAATATGCATTATTCCCAACTACTTGTATATTACCAATAGCTCAGGGGGCCATACACAAAGAAATACTTACAACTAGGTAATTGGCACTAGCATCCACGATGAGGGGATACCATTCGTCATTTGTTTTTCTGGGGACTGTGTTACTTCACTCAGCATGATTGTCCTCTAGCCTCCAGCCATTTTCCTGGCAAAGCCCGTGATGTCATTTTTCTTTTACTGCTGCACATAGAACTCCATGTGTAGATGTACCACATTTTCTCTATCCATTCGTCAGTTGAGGGACTTTGGGTTGCTTCCAGCTCCTTTCTCTTGTGAAGGTGAAGAGAGCTGCCATAAAACATGGCCGTGCATGTATGCTCTGTGGTGGCATGAGTCTTGAGGGTACATGCCCCGGAGTGGATGGCTGGGTCGGGGTGGTCACAAGTTCATTCCAAGTCTTCCAAGGGTTCTCCACACTGGCTTTCCATAGTGGCGTATGAGTTTACATTCCACCAGCAGTGGATGAGTGTCCCCTTTCCCCACAAACCTCTCCAGCACTTGGTTATCATTTTGTTTTCTTGATCCTAGCCAGTCTTATTGGAGTAGATGATATTCTTAAATGGTTTTGATTGCATTCCTTAATGATTGGTGATGGTTTGTGTTGAACACTTCTTAGGTGTTTCTCAGCCATTCTCTAATTCCTCCACTTGTGAAGTCTCTGCTCAAATCTTTGCTCCATCTATTGAGTGGGCCATTTGTTTTATTTTTTCTTTTGTTTTTGAGTAGTTTATATATTCTGGAATCAATCTTGTCAGATGTATCTGCAGTGAGGTTTCCTCCCACTCTGTTGGATGTGTTTCACTTCCTTGATTGTTTCTTTGATGTTACAGAAGATTTTGAGTTTAATGAGGTCCCATTGGTCAATTATAACTTAATTCTTGAACAGCTGCTTGTCTGATTTAGGAAGTCTTTTCATACGCCTATGTCTTGAGTGCTAACAAACTTTTTCTTTCT
>VZQC01011221.1:4677-18714 GCA_009823505.1 Rhizomys pruinosus | reverse complement strand
AGATCCACCTATCTCTGCCTACCGAGTTCTAGGCTTAAAGGCGTGCACCACCACACCAGGCCTTTATTTATTTTGATTGTGTATGAGTGTACTTTGTCTGCATGTAGGTTTGCTTGCTACCCCCGGATCGTGCAATGCCATGGAGGTCAGAAGAGTGAGTCAGATTCCCCCTGGAACTGAGTCAAAGATCCGCTCTTAGCCACTTGTGGGTGCTGGGAATCACAACTTGGCGTCCTCTGAAAGAGCAGTCGGCGCTCTTAACTTGCTGACCCATCTCTCCAGTCCTCCATTTTAACTTTTTTTTTTTTTTTGGTCTCTTTTGAAGGAACAGGGTCTTCTCCTGTAGCCCCAGCGTCCTGGAACTCGCTCTGTATGACCGGCTGGCCTTCTGACTCCACACCATCTACTGCCACTGCCTCCCAAGTGCCCGGATCAAAAGGCGTGCGCCAGCCATGCCCGGCTTCTCTCTTCTTTTTTTTTTTTTTTTGGTCTTTTTGAGTCAGGGTCTCCCTGTAGCTCCAGCTGTCCTGGAACTCACTATGTAAACCAGGCTGGCCTTGAACTCACAGAGATCTACAGCCTCTGCCTCCAGGATGCTGGGATTAAAGGCATGGGCTATCATGCCTGGCCTAAATAAATCTTTTTTTTTTTCCCGTCTTTTCGAGACAGGGTCTCCCTGTAGCCCCAGCTGTCCTGGAACTCGCTCTGTAGACCAGGCTGGCCTTGAACTCACAGAGATCTGCCCGCCTCTGCCTCTTGAGTGCTAGGATTAAAGGTGTGTCCCACCATGCCTGGCCTAAAAAGTATCTCCTAAATCTACCCATTTCTCATCATTCCTATCACCACTCAGTCTAAACTACTACTACCTCTTGCCTAATAATGCGACAGCATCTAAGCTGGTTTTCCTCCTTGCTGTCTCGTCACCCTTAGGTCTGCTCTGTACACTTCAGCCATGACTGACTATCTTTTCCAAATGTGATCATGCTAGCTGCAGTGTTTTCAGGTTAACTGTCCCTTTGGCCATTTAAATACTTAGGTTTTCATTGTTCTTCAAAGGACACTGTTGTCCTCATAGTCTCTAAAGGGCTCTGTGAGCTCTCCTCCCACCTTCCCTTCCTACCAGCTTCACCTCATCATAGTTACTTCCTCCTTCACCTTTTTTTTTTTTAATTATTTTTACTTCTTATGTGTATGAGTGTACTGCCTGCATGTAGGTAGGTGCACCCGTGTCGTGCAATGCTGCAGAAGTCAATGCTGCATAGGTCAGAAGAGGGTGTCGGATTCCCCTGGAACTGGTTAAAGATGGTTCTTAGCCGCCAAGTGAGGGCTGGGAATTGATCCCGGGTCCTCTGCAAGAACAGTCGGTGCTCTTAATAGCTGAGCCATCTTTCCAGCCCCCTCCTTCACCTCTTTTCATTCTGATAATTCTTAACAATTTTCAGTTCCTTAAATCTATCAACTTCCTTATTAGACAGAGGAGAAAAATCAAGGTTCTAAAAAGCTGATGTGGGGGCTGGAGAGATGGCCTAGTGGTTAAGAGCGCCGACCGCTCTTACAGAGGACCTGGGTTTGATCCCCAGCACCCACATGGCAGCTGAGAACCGTCTGAAGCTCCAATTCCAGGGGAATCCGAGACCCTCTTCTGACCTCCACGGCGTTGCATGACATGGGTGCACAGACTTGCATGCAGACAGTACATTCATACACATACAGAAATAAATAAAATTAATAATAAAAAAAAAAAAGCTGATGTGAACTAAGCATGGCATGCCTGTAATCCTAGCATTCAGAATTTGGAGCCAGGAGTTCAAGGTCATTCTGGCTACATAGTGAGTTTGAGCAAGTTTGGGCCCATATAATGAGACTTATCTTTTTTTTTTTTTTTTGGTCTTTTTGAGTCAGGGTCTCCCTGTAGCTCCAGCTGCCCTGGAACTCACTATGTAGACCAGGCTGGTCTTGAACTCACAGAGATTTGCCTGCCTCTGCCTCCTGAGTGCTGGGATTAAAGGTATGCACTACCACACCTGGTCTGCATACACATGATTTTAACATATCTAGGTTACATATGTATATATGGGTATGTTTAAGACAGGGTCTCTCTGTAGCCCAGCTAGTCTAGAACTCACTACTTAGACCAGGCAGCCAGCCTCAGTCTCCCAGAGATAAAGGCGTGTGTACCACCATGCCCGGCTTAAAAATAATTTTTTTTAAATGAGATAATGAATGTAAAGTACTGGGTAATTCTCAAATGCTATTTATTCAATGAATATTTCCTAAGCTTCTGCTATGTTTTAAGTCTCTAACAGGTGCTGGTGACAGAGGGGAAAATATGCACAGTTCTTGTCTTCATGAAACATGAAGTTGGGAGACAAAAAATAAATGAAGTTCCAGGCCAGCTAGGGCTATAGGGAGACCCTGTCTCAAAAAAAAAAGAAAGAAATTAGAGGTTGTGTGAACCCAAGGTTCCATACATGCAAGGTAGGTGCTTGACCACTTGAGCTAAAGCCCAACCCGAATTTCTCTACTTAAATAGCACCTGCTAAGATCACTGATGGCTTCTACACGTCTATATTATTCTGATCCTTTTAGTCCTGTTCCTTGACTTCAGCTGCACTCAGTACTCAGTCATACCATTCTACTTCTCTTCCTCTCTACTTCTTCAGTGCTCTTTAATGGTTCAAGTGTCCTTCCTTTTTTTAATATATATTTTGTACAAGATTATCAAATCTAGACCCGTATCCCCCACCCTATGCTCCCACCCCACCAGAGCTCATGCATTCTGCCAAACATGCTTTTCATCTCTTTCTCAGTCTTTCTCGATATTCTCCATGTGGAAGTTGACTGTTTTGAGCAGAAGTTCAGTTTCAGTCAGTTCTTTGATGCAGTCCTTTCTGTTGTTGTTGTTGTTGTTTCCAATATGCATCACTCCCAACTGCTTGGACAAAAGCTCAAGGGGCCCTACACAAGAAATACTTACAACTAGGTAATTGGCACTAGCATCCACAGATGAGGGATACCATTCATTGTTTGTTTTTCTGGGACTGTGTTACTTCACTCAGCATGATGTCTTCTAGCTCTAGCCAGTTTCCTGCAAAGCTCATGATGTCATCTTTCTTTACTGCTGCATAAAACTCCATTGTGTAGATGTACCACATTTTCTCTATCCACTCATCAGTTGAGGGGCATTTGGGTTGGTTCCAGCTCCTTGCTATTGTGAAGAGAGCTGAAATAAACATGGCCGTGCATGTATCTCTGCGGTGGGGTGAGTCTTGAGGGTACATGCCNTTAACCGCTAGGCCATCTCTCCAGCCCCCATTAACTTTTTTTTTTTTTTTTTAATTTTTTATTTTTGTATGTGTATGAATGTATTGTCTGCATGCAGGTCTGTGCACCCGTGTCGTGCAATGCCGCGGAGGTCAGAAGAGGGTCTCAGACTCCCCTGGAACTGGAGTTCTCCTGGAATTGGAGTTACAGACGGTTCTTAGCCGCCATGTGGGTGCTGGGGATCGAACCTGGGTCCTCTGCAAGAGCGTCGGCGCTCTCAACCGCTAGGCCATCTCTCCAGCCCCCATTAACTTTTATATTACTAGTACCTACAGGGAGAACCTGTCTCAAAAAGACAAAAAAAAAAAAATAAAATAAAATAAAAAAGGTAAGTACTAGTTTTTAGTAGAATTGGAAGAACTGGATAGGGACTGCCTGCACATCTGCTGGGGATCTTCACATGCCAAGCATGGGCTCTACTAGACCCTAGATTATGCCTCTTTATGTAGCTTTGGTCGGGCTTGGGTAAAGATTAATGTAAAACCACTAGCAAGGAGGTTCTTAGAGATATTCTGACATCAATGACGCTTGCTACCTGCTTTAAAACTAATGAAAATAACCTAAAAGCACTAGGAGGACAAAGACCCACATTCAGTAGAAATGAGGCTTTAATCCAAATAGCCACTCACCATCTACTTAGGTAATGTTCTAAATAAAATAATTGCAGTCTAGAGCAGGTGTGGTGGCACATGTTTTTTTTTTTTTTTGTCTTTTTGAGACAGGGTCTCCCTATAACCCCAGCTGTCCTGGAACTCTGTAGACCAGGCCGGCCTTGAACTCACAAAGATCCGCCTGCCTCTGCCTCCCAAGTGCTAGGATTAAAGGCTGCGCCACCACGCCCAGATGCCACATGCTTTTAATTCCATCACTTGGTTGGGAGACAGAGGCTGGTGGATCTCTTGTGAGTTCCTGGCCAGAATAGTCTACATAGTGGGTTCCAGGCTTTCTGGAACTACAGGGAGACTGTCTCAAACACAACAAAACAACCACCACCACCACCACCTCTTGAGCTTTCGTCCAAGCATTGGGAGTGATGCATATTGGAAACAACAGAAAGGACTGCATCAAAGAACTGACTGAAACAGTGAACTTTTACTCAAAACAGTCAACTTCCACATGGAGAATATTGAGAAAGACTGAGAAAGAGATGAAAAGCATGTTTGGCAGAATGCATGAGCACTGGTGGGGTGGGGGGATAGGGTGGGGGACACGGGTCTAGGTTTGATTAAAAAAACTAAATAAATAAAAACTAAATTAAAAAATACAATAAAAGACTAGAGGTAAGGTATTCAATTATTTTGTTGAAGCATCCTAGGATCTAAAAGGTGACTGAAAACTGGGAAACTGGAGTGTGTGGTTTTGCATTAGGCTAGGGAGCTGTGTCACTCTTGTCAAGCACTGGAAAATTCGAGGCCCGCGTGAGGAATCTCATCACGAAAGACGGAATCCCGGTTTCCAAAATTATCCCAAGTGCCTAGCAGCTTCCCCCGGCGCCTTGATGGTGAATTTAACGCAGTCCTGTTAGTCACCAAAAATGTGTATAATGACAAGTTTTAAAAAACTATTTCTCGTTTCCCGTAGGAGTCTAAAACCAGAGAATACTTGATTTTTCGCCGCCAGCTAGGACATTCCCTCTGCAAACAGGACGCCACCAGGCCCGGAACACCTCGCGCGCTCTCGGGAGCGGAAGATCCCTTTCAGAAGGGCCGCTTCACCAGAAGAAGTGCACAGCCACCGCCAGAGCTTGGAACCAGACAGGCGTGGGGTCGGATCTCCGTCACCCGCAGCCAGGATCGGAGACCGTGCTGCAGAGTCCTTCGCTGTCCCAGCATTCCCAGCGCCCCGACCCACGAGATCCACTTCCGGCGTGGCTGGTGGAGGTGGGTGGAGAAGGAGCGGGCCCTCGCTGCTCGCTCTCACTCCCTCGCGCTCTCTCGGGCAACATGGCGGGCGTGGAGGAGGCAGCGTCCTCCGGGAGCCACCTGAATGGCGACCTGGACCTGGACGACAGGGAGGAGGGAGCGTCCAGCACGGCCGAGGAGGCTGCGAAGAAGAAAAGACGGAAGAAAAAGAAGGGCAAAGGGGCTGTGTCAGGTAAAGGGAGCCCGATGTCTTCGGAGTCCCTGCCGGGAATGGCCGAACGACCTGGTTCGGGCCGGGCCGCGGTGGCGGGATCCTCAGCTCGGAGCCGCGGCCTTCGATGCTTTGCCGGGCCTGGCACTGGCGAGGCAGCCTGCGGAGGCCCAGGCTCGGAGAGAAATGCCTGGTGCGGGCCAGCGAGGTGCAGGAGTGGAGCGCGAAAGGAAGGAAGCGTGCCTCGGCGGGCGTCGCGGGTGGTAGCGCTGGAGTCGCGCAGCCCGAGCTCAGCTCCCGGTAGACCCGGGCGTGGACCTGAAACCTTGCGCTGCCGCAGCTTCATCTTTCCGCTCCTATGCGAACTCCTACCTGAGCCGTATTGCCGCTTCTTTGCTGGATCTACCTAGGAAGTGTTTTCCTGGAGGATGGGGGTGGGGTGGACAAGTCTGCTGCCTGACTGCACGGCCTCCTCCCCTTCTCTCCCCTCCCCTCCCCCACCCCACTGTACACCCCACGTTTACACTGGAGCTTTAGTTACGGACTGCAGATTTGGGGTGTGTGTATATGTCTATAGGCCCGTATGTTCATGTCGCTGACAGTTGGTGGTGGTGGTGCTCAATCTGACAGCATCCTGAAGCTTTGGTGCCTGTAGGTCTGAATTATGATGCCCTTTGCCGGCACTGCAGACAGGCTATTCTGTAGCTGGGTGCAGATCTTCTCAAGTGGTAATCTGGAAATTTACTGGTTAAGGCGAGGAGGCCTGCTGAACGTTTACAGTTGGACCATATTATGAACTAGGGAATTAAAGACATCCATCGTAAGTTTTTTTTCTTTTTTCTTTTTTTTTTTTGGTCTCACAAGCTTCATGTCAACAAAAATTATTTTTGCCTTTCCATAGTCAAGATCTATCAAAGAAAGAATGAGAGAAAAATGGAGAGGTCAGAAGAGACAGAGTTTCATGCAGCTGCAGAGTCTGGAACTCACAGAGCCCCTCCCAAGGCCTCCCAAGTCCTGAGATTATAGGCGTGTGCCTCCACACCTGGCTTATTCCTGATATTTTTAACAGCTGTATCTCTGAATCCTTGGTCATTAACCAGAATGTGCTAGCCTGTATTTATCCACATATATACACTGCTTCTACAGCTAGCTTGTAGTCACTTCCAGAAGTGCTTATATGTTCAAGAATTTGTATTTTAGTAATGAACTATCTTTTCCCATTTGTTTTGAAAAAAAGAATTTTTGCCAAGCCCAGCTGGTGTACTCTGTATAAATCCTCCTTTTCCTAAGGTCTTTGGCCTTTATTGCCTGTCTTAACTGGCTAGTAATTAAAGAATATATATTATATATATTATATATATATATATATATTTTTTTTTTTTCCTCTNAGGAATTTGGTAGATTTCCCTTTGTTTCTATCCTTTTGAATAACTTGAGTAATAATGGTAGTAGGTCCTCTTTAAATGTCTGGTAGAGGGCTGGAGAGATGGCCTAGTGGTTAAGAGCACCTACTGCTCTTGCAGAGGACCCGAGTTCGATCCCCAGCACCCACATGGTGGCTGAGAACCGTCTGTAACTCCAGTTCCAGGGGAATCCGACACCCTCTTCTGACCTCCGTGGCATTGCACAACACAGGTGCACAAACCTACATACAGACAGTACACTCATACACATACAAAAAATAAAATAAAAAAAAAATTTAAATGTCTGGTAGAATTCTGTGGTAAATCCATCTGGGCCTGGGCTTTTTTTTGTTGGGAGGTTTTATATTACTGTTTAAATTTCCCTGCATGTTATGGGTCTGTTTAAGCTGCGGATCTCTTTTTGGTTAAGCTTTGTTTGATTCCCATGATTTCAGATATTCATCCATTTCTCTTAGGTTTTCAATTTTAATAGAGTATAGGTTTTTTAAAAATTTTATTTATTATTTTTTATGTGTATAAGTGTACTGTCTGCTTGTAGGTTGGTGCACCTGTGTCGTGCAATGCTGCCGAGGTCAGAAGAGGGTGTTGGATTCCATGTGGGTGCTGGGAACTGAACCCAGGTCCTCTGCAAGAGCAGTCGGTGCTCTCAACTGCTGAGCCATCTCCAGCCCCAAGTATAGGATTTTTTTTTAATTTTTAATTTTTTTTATATGTATGAATGTACTGTCTGCATGTACGTCTGTGCACCCCTGTCGTGCAATGCCTCAGAGGTCAGAAGAGGGTGTCGGATTCCCCTGGAACTGGAGTTCTCCTGGAACTGGAATTACAGATGGTTCTCAGCCACCATGTGGGTGCTGGTGATCCAACCTGGGTCCTCTGCAAGAGGAGTTGGTGCTCTTAATCGCTAGGCCATCTCTCCAGCCCCAAGTATAGGTTTTTAAAGTATTCCCATATAATATTCTGGATCTTTTTGTTATCTGTTGTGATGTTTTCTCTTTATCTCTAATTTTGTTGATTTAGAGTTGCTCTTTCTTTCTTTTGGTTAACAGGGCTAGAGGTCTATCTTGTTTATCCTTTCAAAAAACAAGCTCTTGGACTCATTGATTCTTTGTATTTGTTTTTATTTCATTAACTGCTCTGATTTTTGTTATTTGTTCTTGTCTGTTGGGTTTGGGATTCATGTGTTGTTGCGTCTCAGGTGTTTTTTATTGCAACATTAGGTCATTTATTTGTGCTCTTTCTATTTTTTTAATGTAGGCACTTGGAGCTATAAATTTCCCTCTTAGGATTGCTTTTAAAGTGCCCCATAGGTTATGTTGTGTTGTATTGTCCTTTTCATTTAATTCTGGGAATACTTTTTATTTCTTTCTTGTTTTCCTCTTTGACCCATTCATTATTTAGGAGTGTGTTGTTTAGGCTCCATGAGTTCTATAGATAGTAGGGCTTCTTCTGGTGTTGATATTAAGCTTTATTGCATTGTGGTCTGATAGAATGCATGGAATTATTTCAATTTTTTTTTGTATTGAGGTTTGATCTGTGCCTCATGGAGCTTGGGTGGAATATTCAGTAGATATCTGCTAGGTCCATTTGGTGTATCTCTGTTCTTTGTCCAGTTGACCTGTCTAATGGACACAGTGGAGTATTGAAGTCCCCTACTATTAGCGTGTAGGGATTAATCTATGCCTTAAAGTCTTGTAGAATTGGGTTTAATGAAGTTCAGCCCACCAGAATTTGGTTCGTATATATTCATGATTGTGATATCATCTTGGTTAATTGTTCTTTTGATAAGAATGAAGTAACCCTCTTCATCTCTTCTGATTAGTTTTAGTTTGAAGTCTATTTTGTTTGATATTAGAATAGCAACTCCTGCTTGCTTCCTAGTATCATTTGCTTGGAATATTTTTTTCTACCCTTTCACCATAAGATAGTGCTTGTTTTTGAAGGTGAGATTGTTTCTTTCAGACAACAAAAAGATGGATTTTGTTTTTTAATCATTTTATTAGTCTATGTCTCTTGATTGGGGAGTTCAGTCCATTAATATTTAAAGTTATTATTGAGAGATGTATATTTCTTCCCATCATTTTAGTTTCTGTTTGCATTCTTGGTCTAGGTTTATATTTATTTCTTTGCTTTTTGCCACTTGGGTATAGTCATTCCTTTCTTCTGCTCTTTGTATTGCTTCAGGTATTCTCTAAAGAGTTGGTTTTAGGGGCTGGAGAGATGGCCTAGCGGTTAAGAGCGCTGACTGCTCTTACAGAGGATCCGGGTTCGATCCCCAACACCCACATGGCGGCTGAGAACCGTCTGTAACTCCAATTCCAGGAGAACTCCAGTTCCAGGGGAATCCGACACCCTCTTCTGACCTGCGAGGCATTGCATGACACGGGTGCACAGACCTACATGCAGACAGTACATTCATACACATAAAATAAATAAATAAAATATTAAAAAAAAGAGTTGGTTTTAGCTGGGCGTGGTGGTGCACACCTTTAATCCTAGCACTTGGGAGGCAGAGGCAGGCAGATCTTTGTGAGTTCAAGGCCAGCCTGGTCTACAGAGTGAGTTCCAAGACAGCTGGGGCTACAGGGAGACCCTGTCTCGAAAAGACCGAAAAAAAAAAAAAAAGTTGGTTTTATGGACATGAATTCTTTCTGCTTATTTATGTCATGAAAGATTTTTCTTTCTCTTTCAACTATAATATACATTTTTGCTGGGTAAAGTATTCTGAGTTGGCATCTATAGTCAGTTAGAACTGGGAATACTTTTTGGTCCAAGCCCTTTTGGCTTGCATTTGCATTGAAAAGTCAGCTGTAATTCTGATGGGTTTTCCATTTTTTTTTTTTTTTGGTCTTTTCAAGACAGGGTCTCCTCTAGCCCCAGCTGTCCTGGAACTCACTTTGTAGACCAGGCTGGCCTTGAACTCACAGTGATCCGCCTGCCTCTGCCTCCCGAGTGATAGGATTAAAAGCGTGCGCCACCACACCTGACAAATTTTCTAAAGTGTAACATAAACTAGTGGTCTTCTTAGTCACACTTAGGTTCAATACAGGAAATGTGCAGCTTCCCAGCTGCCCTGCAGTTCCTGAACTTAAAAGTCCAGCTGCCTGGATAGAGACTCTGGGTGTCCTTTGGCTGACTGCACAGTCGGAACATGGCAGCATCTTGTTCAGCAGTCTTTACTCCTGGGCTGGAGTCTGTGTCACATTCTTCCTGTCTGTGTTCTCTTTATAGGCTTCTGATTGTATCTTACAGCATTCCTCACACTGGCTTGGTCACAACAGAATGTCATACTAGTGTTTCCAGGGAAGGCACGTGTTCTTTCTGTTATGCCAGTTGGAGGTTAAAGGCAAAGGATGATATGAAGCAGTAATCAAAGAATAATGACTGCGTTCCTTTGTCACACAGCAGCCTGATCTCTGTAGAGCCTGTGTCAGCATGGAGGCAAGCATGCACAGGTGGCAGCTGTGGAATGAAGGCTGGGACGTTGACCGGCATTCCCTGCTAACAGGCTTAGTGTTATTTAACAGGGTCTCACCAAAGTCACTCTGCTGAACATTTGCATAGTTTTCCGTATCTGTGTTTTATTGTATAATAGTTTATGAATTTTTTTTTCTTTTTGGTCTTTTTTGAGACAGGGTCTCCCTGTAGCCCCAGCTGTCCTGGAACTCACTCCATAGACCAGGCTGACCTTGAACTCACAAAGATCCGCTTGCCTCTGCCTCCCAAGTGCTAGGATTAAAGGCATGCACCAACACGCCCGGCTTGTATAATAGTTTAAAAAAGGAAGTCTGCCCTTGTGTTGTAATTGTGACAGTTAGGTTCCCTGGCTAGAATGTCCCTGTGGACTTAGTGTCTTTTCTGCACCGTGTTGTGCAAGGATGAGGCCTGGATTTATTGTCTGGTCGTGGGGCTGGAGAGATGGTCTAGTGGTTAATAGCGCTGACTGCTCTTGCAGAGGACCCGGGATCCCCAGCACCCACATGGCAGCTGAGAACCGTCTGTAACTCCAGTTCCAGGAGAACTCCAGTTCCAGGGGAATCCGACACCCTCTTCTGACCTTCGCGGCATTGCACGACACGGGTGCACAGACCTACATGCAGACAGTACATTCATACACATAAATAAATAAAAAAATTATAAAAATTAAAAAAAAGTATCATTTTTGTCTGGTTGTTTGACCTCATTTCCCTTGGAGTGAAGTCACCAGCCTTTTGGGGAGAACTGTGCAGTGAAGAGTTCTACCTTGAGACAAAGTAGTGTTTTTATGAGATGCCTGATAAGTTTATGTTTTACTTTGTATTTGTGGAGCAGAGCCTTTGTGGAGTTTTCACGGAATCCAACTGAGAGATTTAAAACCCTCCCTGCTGTGAATCTGGCAGTCAAGATGTCTCAGCTGAAAGTGTCCCTGGAGCTCAGAGTACATGCCGCAGAGGAGATCGAAGGGAAGGTGCAAGGCGGCTCGGTGTCTAAGCTCAGGAATACAAGGTACTTCCCGAAGACTGCCTGCTCTCCAGATGCTGCTCCCACAGGACTGTTTGACCTGAGTGTAGCTGCCTTTGTGGCTCTGGCTTTGTCACAGGTGGCACTGCTCTGAATCCTGGTTTTACTTCCTTAGGTGTGCCTTGAGACCTGTTACCAGTACTTAGCCCTCATTGAACTTCAAAATTTTCCATCTGTTTGCTAGATATGATACCTCTTATACAAGCTGTCGAGATGCCTAAGTGGATCAGGGTAGGACGCTCATGGCTGTTTGGCTGGTGGACCTTCCTCTTGAACACAGTTTAAATGCTTTCTGGTGTTTATGACAGATTCCCGGAATCATTTATTTAATTCTGAGTTTAAGTAGTAAAAATTAAACCTATATTAATTTCTTCTTTAGGCTTATGAATTTCGTTTTGTGAATTCTTCTTTTTTTTTGGTCTTTTTGAGACCAGGTCTTCCTTTAGTCCCAGCTGGCCTAGAGCTCACTCTGTAGACCAGGCTGGCCTTGAATTCACAGAGATCAACCTGCCTCTGCCTCTCCCTCTGCCTCCTGAGGGCTGGGATTAAAGGCGTGCACCACCACACCCCTCTCCAGGTATTACTCTTAAGTATGTAGGTTAATGTTTTTAGAAAAATGTGTGCAGCTGTGTAATCATTGCTTTTTTTTTTCATTTTTTATTTTTATTTTTTTGTGTATGAATGTACTGTCTGCATGTAGGTTTGTGCACCCGTGTCGTGCAATGCCTCAGAGGTCAGAAGAGGGTGTCAGATTCCCCTACAACTGTAGTTAAAGACGGTTCTTAGCTGCCATGGGCTGGGAATCGAACCTGGGTCCTCTGCAGGAGTAGTCAGTGCTCTTAACTGCTGAGCCATCTCTCCAGCCCCATTTGATTTTTTTTTTGGTATTTTGAGACAGGGTCTCCCTGTACTCCAGGTGTCCTGGAACTGGATATGTAGTCCACGCTGACCTTGAACTCACAGAGATCTGCCTGCCCATGCCACCTTAGTGCTGGGATTAAAGGTGTGTGCCACAATGCCCTGCACATAGGTTTTTGATGTGGAAGCGGAAGTCTTTGGTTCATGTTTTTATTGGGTTGCCTTAGAGCTATAACTGTTCTTTTGTATTTTCTGGGTGCACTTTATCAGATGTATGTTTTAAAGATAATTTCTCTCAGGACAGCTAGGGGTACAGGGAGACCCTATTTCAAAAAGACCAAAAAAAAGGAAAAAACCCAAAACAAAACAGATAATTTCTCCCTTCCTGTGGTGATGCTTTTTGTGTCCTTCCATAAAATTAAACCAATGTCTCTAAGGTCATGAAGATTTTCTTTTCCAGAAGGTTTTTATTTTATTTTATTTTATTTATTTTTGTATGTGTATGAATGTACTGTCTGCATGTAGGTCTGTGCACCCGTGTTGTGCAATGCCGTGGAGGTCAGAAGAGGGTGTCGGATTCCCCTGGAACTGGAGTTCTCCTGGAATTGGAGTTACAGATGGTTCTCAGCCGCCATGTGGATGCTGGGGATCGAACCCGGGTCCTCTGCAAGAGCAGTCGGTGCTCTTAACCGGTAGGCTATCTCTCCAGCCCTCCAGAAGGTTTTGTTTTGTTTTGTTTTTAAGATTAAGACAGGGTCTCCCTTTAGTCCCAGCTGGCCTGGAGCTTGCTATATAGACCAGGCTGGCCTTGAACTCACAGAGATCTACCTGGCTCTGCCTCCCCAGTGCTGGGATTAAAGGCACCATTCCTTGGTCCAGAAGTTTTAAGATTTTTTTTTTTTAAGCTGGGCATGGTGGCTCATGGCTTTAATCCCAGCACTCTGGAGTCAGAGGCAGGCCAATCTCTGTGAGTTGAAGACCAGCCTAGTCTACAGAATGAGTTCTAGACCAGCTGGGGCTACAGGGAGACCCTGTCTCAAAAAGACCTCTCCCTGGGGCTGGAGAGATGGCTCAGTGGTTAAGAGCACCAACTGCTTTTACAGAGGACCCGGGTTCGATTCCCAGCACCCACATGGCAGCTAAGAACTGTCTTTAACTTCAGTTCCAGGGAAATTTGACACCCTCTTCTGACCTCTGAGGCATTGCAGGACATGGGTACACCAACCTACATGTAGACAGTACATTCATACACATTAAAAAAAAAAAAAGACCTTCCCCCAAAAGATACTTTTTTAAGCTGTTAATTTTTTTTTTTTATAATACAAGCGTTTTTATTTACTTATTGTGAGACAGAATCTTAATAGCTCCTGCTGGACTCAAACATGCTATGTAGCTGAGGATGACAACTTTTAATCTTCCTGCCTGTGCCTTCTCAGTGCTGAGCTTGAATCTAGGTCTTTGTTCATGCTAAGAATGTGTGCTTTAATGTGGTACATCCCAGCTTCTGAAATTCTTTTCCCTTGTTTTTGGATATCCAGGTGTCAATTCAACAGATAAGCATTGATTTGGGTATAGTATTAATAAACAAATATGAGCTGTCTCTGCCCAATTAGAAATTTCTTGGGATGCTGTACGAGAGATATAAGCTTAGTCTGTTAAGATGGGATGGCTAAGACCAGAAGCATATCTGGTTTACTATTCAGTTCAATAAATGGTGGCTGTTATTTTGTGCTGAATCAAATGTAAGATACTGAATAAGCTTAGTTTCCAAAGGATGTTAGATATCAGAGAAGGACAATTTTTACTCTTTAGAGGACTAGAGAGGTGGTTTAGTTCCTTTTTTTTTTTTTTTTTTTTT